>JAQFVV010012453.1:1901584-1933913 GCA_028023455.1 Epiperipatus broadwayi | reverse complement strand
ATATTACGATGTTTGTAAAACTTTCCGTCTGCCATTTTATCTACATTTAAATTTTAGGCCACTAAATAACTTATTAAAATATTAATTTTCTATTAAAATATTTTATTATAAATAATTAGAGGGGCCCAGATATATATATATAGAATTACAGATGGAGACTTTTATAAAAATCAATATATAAACTTTTAATATGATATTTTTTTAAGTATTTTATTCTTGAGATTTGCTTTCATGATAAACCTACACACATTCTGTAGCCTTCAAACAAAAGAAAATCCATTAACAAAATGGTAATGGTTTTTTTAATTAAAGTAAAAATTAAAATAGAAAAGGTAATTCGAAATATAAATTCTGCAAATCTATATTTAATTAAAAATAGATTTGAAACAATTAAATCATTGGGTTTATTGGAAAGTTGATCTCAAGACTACAATACCAATATACTTTAGTTATTCTAACATTGCCACAGCCTGGAACATGTGAAAAAGGGAATTTCTTCAAAAACAGTTAAAAAAGGGTACAAATAACCAAAGAGAACAATTCCCAGTTTTGTCAGATTTGCCTGGCAAATCTACACAAGTAATAATTTTAATAAATGTCTGAAAGCATGATAGTTGGGTAGATGGGTTTTAACTTGCCCAGCTTCCACTGTCCCAAAAATTCATCAAAATGAAATGTTGAACTCTTTATTTAATTCATAGCTAGTTATGCCTGCGTGAAAATTCATTTTTCATCGTGGGATTCCAACTTCCATTTGGCCTCATAATAAATTAGGTAATATGTCTCCAATTTGTTAATTTCTAACCGCCCAATTTATTCTTCTAAAACTCCAGTGACTCAGTACTGTTAACGCTGCTAAATTTTGATGTCTTCCAAAATGTATTCCCCATAATGTAATTTAAAATATTTAATTTAATAGTCTGTAAAGTACTCTTGCTATTACTTACAAATCTAATGTCTTTGCTCTCCTTCTATTTGTCTAAAAAATATCCTCTTCTTAATGCTAAACTTCCTTTTAATTTCAGTTTAGAAAATATTGTTATTAATTAGTAAAATGAAATGAATATATGCTAATTTTGTTCCATCTTGACAAAAGCTTATCTAAATAAATATTTGCTGCCTATTTCCAGACCTACGTTTGTCAGTAAATAAAAATGAATAATTTTATAGCTGTGAAAGATAAATACTTAGAACAATCTTTATTTTGTTGAGATGAAACTTTTTTATTATTATGTGTTCTTTTATATATATATATTTATATGTACATGGTTTAGTTGTGGGGAGACGTGAAATTCAAGTAGTTTAATATGTGTATACATAAAATGTGGAAATCATGATTTTAATTTCATTATTGCATACAATCTTACTATTATAAAGCACTGAAAATATTGAAATTACTAAGATGAAAGTTGAATTCCAATAATGTGCTATTACTTTCAATATAATGTAAGTGCACAAAATTTATTATTTAAAGTAATAGCACATTATCGGAGTTTGACTTCTGGTGAAACCTGAATTGCGTAACTTCAAAATCATGTTAAATAAGTCTGCATAAGAAGAGACCCAGGTGTATATATTTTCCGGTTTTCCCTTAACTAAAAAAAAATACACATAATATATATATATTTATTTACACATTTTTTAAACTCAATATATATATATATATTTCATGCCACAATAAAACATATATGTTTAACAACAAAATTCCCCAAATAACACATTACGTAAGTGATATATATAACACAGCAATAATAAAAAAATAAAAGCACATTTTTATCCATTAAATTTTATACTCTGTTCATCTGGGTTATTTTGTCCTGGTGAGTTATAATAATAAAAACGGTTATTAGGATTAGCAAACATTCCAGACTAAGCATATATATTTCATTATCCTGTTGGATATATAATAGAACAATATTCAACACTTATCCAAAAGCAAAATGATAATTAATAGGGCAATTAAGATTCACACTTCCAATTGTATCATACTTAAAATTAGTTTATCCTTATTTCTGGAGATACTTTTCCTTAATAAATGAGTAGAATTTTATTCTACTTAACATATTTATTTATTTTTTAAAAAACTCTTTGTTAATTTTATTCTTCCCTGCACAGTAATATATATGTGTAGCAATGTTTAAACAGTTAGGGTATATTTTAATATTATAAAACATTACTATAATGACGTATATTTCTCAATAAAACTCCAAAAGTAAATATTTATTTCATTCCATTTTTATTGGCAAAGTATGATGTGATTGTCAATATTAGAAATAATTTATCCAATTCTCACTATGACATCTTTAGTATTTTAATTAATTGGTAATTGATTTTTTCTTTCATTACATAGGTTCCCGCTATAAAATTTAGCAGACAATAGAGAATAAAATCACGCAATTATTTTCATGTTTACTTTATTAAAAGTTAGATGATTCCGAAATGACTTTTAATTTATTTATTATATATATATATATTATAATTGAAATAATATTTTTAACGGTTTACAACAATTACAAACAATCTTTAAATCCACAGAAGTACTTTTGGTTACTTTCTAACCTGCCTCAACTGCCATTAAATTCAAAAACTAAAAGCGGAAGCAAACGTCATCAATTCAAATTCCACGAATCTCATATTTTAATGTTAGAAACTTGTCGATTTATTAAATGCATTTTATTCCTGTTTATAAAAATTGCCTCTTTAATTTTTCTTTTACTATGGTTTCTCTCTTCATGAAGAATTTTCACATTTTCAAAATTAAATTTAAATTTATATTTACATGTTTTTTCATGTTCGAAGAAAACTGAAGAAGATATTAAATCACCATTATTTTTATTTTTTACATGCTTATATAACAATTTGTGTTCCTTCAATCTTTACTCAATGCTGCACCTAGATTCACCTATATATGACAGCATACAATCACAAAAAATTTGATATATGACATTACTTTTTTGCTTGACAGGTATGACATACTTAGAATTATTAACTAATTTATTAATATTGTTTAGAATGTAGAATGAAACATTAAATACATTCTTATATAAATCCTTAAAAAAATTTACATGTGGATTTGAAATAAATGGAATAGATATCCATTTTTTTATTATTAATCTTCATTTCTTTTAAATTATAAAAAATTTTTTAAATTGACTTAAAAGTATTGTTTATTTGTTCCATTTTATAACCAACATCAAGCAATTCCTTGGCAAATAACTCAATATTTTTCAATTTATCACTTTGGAAATGACATAATTTTTCATTCCGAAACAAAAAAAGATTTAAAACATGCCATCTTATGCATCATTGGTACTTTTGATTTAAATTTATATATCCTCTTTTTTGCAATGGCTTAATTATTAGTTTATAATTTAATACACTGTTATCTCTTGTAATCATTAAATCTAAATAGTTAATCTTATGGTCCTGTTCTTTTTCAATAGTCCATTTCAAGCCATTTAACTTATTTAATTCCTCTATAAGCATATTTATACTATTAGTGTTTCCACAGACAAAAACATCATCCACATATCTTTTGTAAATTTTAATATCTCCAAAAATTCACATATTTAAAATACTACTCTCATATGTAGATAAAACGAAATTGCAAACTTGTGCAACTACAGGCAATCCCATAGGCCAACCTTTGTTCATTTTATAATATTGACCTTCAAAAGATGCAACAATGTTATCATTAAAAAAAATTAAAGAATCAATGATAAATTTTATCATATATTTACAAATATTTTTACTTTTTAATGCATTTTCAATTATTTTTATGGAATTCATTCTATCAATAGATTCATACATTTCTGTAACATCCAATGAAGCAATAATATCATTTTCATCAATAATTAAATTTTTAATACTATTTACAAAGTCAAACGATGAAGCAATAGTATTTTCCCCAAATCCTAAAAAGTCTTGTAAAAGCTTACCAATATATTTAGAAGTCTGATATATAAAGGAACCACCAAAATCTATCATAACTCGCAAAGGATTATCTTCTTTATGTAATTTTGTATTTGCAAAAATACGATGACGTTTGCTTCCACTTTTAGTTTTTGAATTTAATGGCAGTTGAGGCAGGTTAGAAAGTAACCGAAAGTACTTCTGCAGATTTAAAGATTGTTTGTAAACCGTTAAAAATATTATTTCAATTATAATTACAATATTGTTTTTAATTAACGGATATTTTATTTATTATATATATATCATAACACTTGTTTTTAGTATTATTTTGAATCATTATTTTTATTTCTTGATATTTTAATTTACAACCACAATCTTGTTCAGTTGAATAATAGGAATGGCATGAAATTCAAACATAACCAACTTTTTAATTTATGTATAAATAATTTGTGCATTATTTTTGAAGATAAAAGTTTACATGTATAAATAAAGTAAAAGCAAATGCTTACTTTTTCTTGAATTTTAGTGGGTTTAAAATAAAATTTATGAGAGACAGTTAGGATGCATAAGGTTTCCATTCCTCTTCTGTATAACTTCTTACAACTACCAATCAATAGAAGAATAGTGTTTAAATGACTGCAAGGTTTTTAGATTTTCTATTCCAACATTTGTAGATAGCCAGATATCATCATTTCATTGAATTAGATTTCAGAATTTTCTGATATTTAGTTTTTTTTCTCATTATTTTAGATCAGACTGGAATTCTGTTGTTGCTTGTTTCTTGTTTTTCTTAGTCAACCCCCCCCCCCCTACAGCTGGGTTAGACCATATATAGCTTGTTTTTCTGATGCATTGTGGGAGTAAATTAAACCAATAATTTGAGTATGCATTATTAGTATCTGGATTCATTTTTAATAACTATCCATTATTATTTAAGAAAGCTTTAAATATACTACATAAAAAAATATGCTTAAGTAATTTACTATAACAATTTATTTTACAAGATTCATAAATTTGATTTAATTATTTATTTATTTTATTATTGCTATTCAACAACTATAAAATAGCAATATATTTATTTCCCAAATAATAACAATATTTTTGAATTGTTATTTTAGTCTAGTCGGAGCTTAGACTGGGTTTGAAATCTCATCTCCACTCAAGCAAATTTCCAAGTGCATTCAAAACTATCTTTATTGAAAACCACTCATTAAAATTTTAATGCCAAATATATTATCATTTACAATTTTGGAATTATTAACTACAGGGACCTAAATAAAATGTCACTATATATATATATAATATAGAAATAAAACAAACTAACTCCTTTTTAAAACTTGATTTTTTTATGACTATAATCATGAAAAAAAAAAATCCAACGTTTCGACTATTTTTTATAGTCTTTTTTAAGGCACACTAAAATAAAATATATATACAATAAATATCACATATTTCAAAAAAATAAATAAATAAATCAAAAATTAAAAAAATATATTCATAACCAAAATTTTCTTTTTTTACCTTATTTCACTCCCCTTTCCTATTACAATCACAACTTAAACACAACTAATTTCTTTTTTAAAATCTATATATATATCATTTAAAAACTTTTAATTAAAAACCTTTTATTTTCTTTTATCTTTTTCTATTAACATCCTATTTAATTCTGGTTTAATTTCATTTATGTATACATCCTCTTTTTTTTTATCCTTTCATTATATGATTTAATACATTCCAAAGGTTTTATTTCAAAATCCCCATGCTTAAATTTATTCTTATGAATGTAAATAGCAGAATTTTTATCACCTAAATGCTGTCTTAATCTGGTTTTCAATTTATTTTTACTAGTCTCAATATATGTCATTTCTACATTCTTTCTAAAACAATTCAAACACTTTATCAAATAAACTGAATTCATAATGTTTAACCTATTATAATCCCCATTATTATTAATTAAAAAATTTAAATTTGCTTTCTTTTTATAAACTGGACCAAGTGAAACATTATATTTTCTATTAATCATTTTAACGAATTTCTTAACTTTAATAAATAAATCTTTAGATATATTAAAATCAACATAAATTATCTTTTCTCTATTCCTATTCCTATCTAATCCCATTCTTTTCCTTATTTTATTTATATTTTTATTAGAAAACAAATGTTCAACCATACTCCTAGGATAATCATTCATAAAACCTTCATTCCTATTAATATGAACCTCATTCTCAAACAAATTACTATTTAAACATAACTTAATTGCCCTAATAATTTTATTATTAACAATATTAATTTTACTATGATTGTCAATATCTGAAAACCAATTATTTGATAATCCTCACCTTCTTACATTACTCTCTAATATTAAATTGATCAATCTCTATATATTTTATTTTGTATATTAAAACATTAGCTAGTCAATATAGTGAATAAAACAATTTAGATATTTTAATAATTTATTGCATTATTTTATCATTTCATCAATTACAGTATGTTATTACAATGAAAAAATAATTAATCAAGGCTAAGCCAAGGTTTATTAGTCACTGTTTGGTTGAGATAATTTACTTATTTTATATAAACCGGTACAAGTTGATGTTCAATGTTATTGGTACTTTGGCAATTATATTTATTTGATTCTTCATTTATAAATATTTTATGCTAGGATAATTTGGTGTCCAAATACGTGGCTCAACTAGAAAACCTTACACGACAGTTACAAATATCTATATATTTGGTTATTGCATACTGGTACAATTTAGCATTCCAACTGGGTCCTGAGAAATTATTTTTATATTTTATTAAGTTACAATATTTTTAAAATATAATTGTTTTTTTTTTTTATTATTATTTTGATACTTTTTCCGAATTCCCTTGTATAATGGTACGGAGTGAGAGCTTAACGTATCTGCACTACAAGAGCGCCACTAGGCTACTTAGAACCTAGAAAATTTATATAGCAGGCAGATACATAAGTTAAAAAATATTTTATATATATTGAATTTGACCATTAGCCCATTGTCACTAGCTCAGCAAAGTAGAGATTTATATTTTATAAATTCTTATCTAAGAATATTTCAATATTAAAGAATAAAATAAGCCACTGCCAGTAATTAACACACAAACATTTATTTACGCACATATATAAGATTTAAAATTATTTTAGTATCAGTTTTACATTTTAAAATTAAACTTACATTTTTAACTTTGATTTTAGATTTTCATTTACCTTTTTAATTTTTATAAGTTCACACAGATGGATTTATAAAAGTTTGTTTTATAATGTTGAGTATAGATCGGTTACACAGATTACATGGTCAAAAACATTTCAAAATAAACATAAACGATCAAAATATAAGATCATTGATGGAATTGCAGAGGGAGATTTATAAGAAACCCAATGGCATTCATCATAAAATACCACATTGACACCAATAACTTAAAAGTCATCCGAATAAATACATTTTAGATACTCACCATAAGGTATCATTATTTACCAAATGTCTATATATTTTGATCAAATATGAAAACCAAAAACATAATTAACCGATAACGAATCCATGCAAGTGTCTATACCCAACTTAAATTTAATGCAGTTAGAGTGTCGAGTATGAATAGACTACATAGATTGTATTTGAAAAGAAAATATTTTATCCCTTATTTAACCTTAGGCCAAAAGTTCGCAGTCAAACCAGCGTCAATCCATCTGATACATTGATGTATTCAATGTAGCATAAAAATACAACAGCACAAATATACTATACTGTAAGGAATGTACATCTGAACAGTATAGTTAGAGAAAACATTGGCTCTTGTCCAATACGGAATGTTATGTCTGTATGGCAAGAAGAACAATAAAATAAAAACTCCATAGGAAAGAGACCACGGTCCTTTTGCCTCCTTTTGCCATCTTACAATCCCATCCATAGGCAAAAAGAAATTGTGCGGCGTAAACAGCGATTCTGCACGTAGTGAACCTCATACTACATCTACTAATTACACCAATATATCCAATCCATTGACCTAATTTAACTACAAAACAAATAACCTAAGATTACCCTCCCCTAATTAATTAATATAACTTTACAAATCTATATAGTCATTCATGCCTGACTTAAATTTAACATTTATATAATTTAGTTTAATGAAAAACAGAAATCATAATAAAACTTAAAGAACAAAAATAAATAAATAAATAAATGGAAATGATTTTACAAAAGAAATACATCAAATAAAATTACTTATTAATAAATTAAGTTGGTCAGATAGGATTCTATTGCAATTATTTTAAATATGGAACAAGTTTAGAATTAAAGTTCTTTTGGTTTAGTATACTGGAGTTTAGAAATATATTTAAAGCCTATTAGAGTTCATAAAGTTCTTATGGTTTTAAACAGTTCATCTTTATCCATTGCTTGCCATTTGAACGTGAATTCCCAGCCGTCCTGGTATTCTGTTGGCCGTTTTATTTATTCATCTGGAGGTCTTCTACTTTAGCTGGTCCTCAATGTAGAAAACAACAGGTCATTTCTCTTTCTTTCTTAGCAGAACTGAAGGGATTGAAGAGTGCATCTTTTCAATCCCTTCTCCTTCAACTCCGCACTAACACATATCACCACCGCTATCACACATCTCTTAAATTTTCTTGACTTACTACAAATTTTATTTTCAAACTTTTTCTTTTATATGTAACTTTAGGATCCAATGGACATTACATCATCGATGATGATGATCCTTCCATTGAGGTCCGATTTCCTGATGAATTTCATTCATTGGCCATTAGTTTTTATTGTTTTCCTATCTGACTGTTACTTATATATTTAAATGCCCAAGGGCTAGTTCACTTGGATTAATTAAAACAATAATTTCCATTTCTTTGATTAATTAATGTGTTTTCCAAACTTAAAGATATATTTTTATCTCTAAATCTTTTTAAGTTTTTGTTGAAAATTTAGTTTTAAAACTTTTTCTTTTTTTTAAAATAAAGTTTCATTTAATAATTTTTTTAATTTCTCATTTGTGCGATTTTATATATATATATATTAGAGTTTAGATTATTTTTTAATTCTTAAAAAAGTTTTTATTTGCGAACTTTTATTTTTTTTTTTATGTTTAATAATAAAAAATTAATGTAACATCGTATGTGCCCGTTACATTTGAAATAATAGCAGTAAATGAAGTTGACGTTTTTTTTTCAAGGAAATATTTGTGAAAAGTTTAGTTATTGTAATAAAGTAATTATATTCCATGGAATTAGATTTATTTTAAATCATCAAAAACTATAATTACAGTATATTAAGAGTTTGATATAGAATTTAATTAAATTCATATAAATGTTTGTCTGTGTAATTACTTACTAATAATCAGGTTTGTTAATAAAAGAACATGAAAATAAAATTGATTTATGTTATCCCCAAGGAATGAAATATTAGAATAACAAATATTTACTTCCTAATATATTACTGACGAAAATGTCTGCGGGCTTATTTTTAAACTTGAAACAATTTCCTAGTCATATATATATAAGTGTTGTTTTAGAGATGTAGCCGCAATTGACCAAAATAATGAATTTGATCTTTCAGTTACGGTTTTAAGTCACATAATGAAAATCTGCAATCATTTAATGTCATTAAGATTGTATAAACATTCAATTTATAATTGTTAATGCGAAATTTTATTGTATAATTCGATTTTTCCTCAAAATGTTTATGTATCTTGGTTTTAAATAAAAGTTCTCCCTTTTATTTATTTTTAGATATAAAATATTTTCCGGTGAAAATATATCATTTATATTTTATTAATTAAGTTAAAGCATGCAATTAAAATTTGGGCCATGGTAAATGACTCAAATTAATATTATACAATTGTGAATTTTATTTTAAATTACCAATAACTATTAATATTACTGACGTATACCAAACACGATTCGGTAAATTTATTTCATAAGCATATAGCGTCCTTATATGCTCGCCCACACAGAAACGCATGCTTATTTTTAAAAATTTCTTTTGTTTATTTTCAAATACAAAACATTTGCTCTGACATCACGTCACTAAGTTTAACTTACAAATAATTTATTCTATTTAAGATTAACTTACAACATCGCGTTACTGGTTGGCAATTATTTAATATTAAAATACAGTACTTTACTTTTAAGAACATTATTTTAAAGTTTGTGTTGTGTATTAATATATTTGTTCTGCATGGTTTGATGATGTAGGAGAGTGTCAGCCTCTATGATTATAATTAAGTCCTTGGTTTGGATCCAGTTATGAAATTGGAATTTGAACTACTGGTATTCACAAGGAATGAAGTCAGTCAATTATTAATTTTTTAAAAATATATATATCCTACAAAAAGTGGGCAAACATGTTTTCTCTACATCAGAGTTCAAACTTGATAAAAATAATTCTGTAGAAAATAATAGGGCTCAACTAGAAGCATATCAATTTGTGACCTATAAATTGTTTAATTTTAAAAGTGAAGCCGAGAGGTCAGCGCAGCTGCCTTGAAAGCAAGCAGTTGCTTGCAGACAGATGTCATGGGTTCGCTTCCCGGCCGATAATTTGACACATGGGAAAAAAAAAAGGTGAATCAAATTATAAAAGAATTAATGTTAAGGATAGTTAAATTAAGTTAAAAAGATATATTAAACAACCTCCATTTTTCCATTCTTTTTAATTTTACATAAATAAAGATATGAGAGATAGTGACCTGGGGCAACTGATGAGTACTGGTTCAGCACAAAATGCATCTTGAGGGTCATTTTCTTTTATTGTATCTTTATTTATGTGAATTTAAAAAAAATACGAAAGTATGGAAATTGTTTCATATATTATAAGATATTACACATGGGAAAGAGAAAGCTGAAGATCTCCTGTATGTGTATGTCTAAAATTAAAAGCTCAAATATATTAATGTTTTCACTGATGTTTAAATTTTATATCAGTGTTAGAGATAATCTCTAGTTTATAAAATGATTAGTAATAATGATTAGTAATAATCATTATTGTATTTATCTGAGGTGTATGGTGTCAAAGTTGTGAGTGGAGTGAGGCTGACAATGGTCCATAAAATGTAGCAAATATCTCATTCTATTCAGAGTTGAATTAATTTCAAACACATTCAGAAATCAGAGTGTTTGCCACTGCAGTTTTTTCATATAGTAGTTTTGACATAATCTGTAAGTGACTCACCTATAACCATTTTTAATATAAAAGCAAAATGTTTGTCTGACAACTGTGTGTATATAAATAGAAGGTCTTTATGTGATAGGATTAGTTTATCCATTTTTTAGTCACTTCATTTTCCATTTCAATCTAGCTAAGGGCAATTCTTTTTTAATTTTAGTAATAGACATTCAATTAAAAAATTGGTGCCCTACATCTGCTTTAACTAACCATCTAATTATTAATTGAAAATTAGTTACTATAACCTAGATGGTAAAATAATGTTAGAAAATTAATTGATCACTTACTACCTAGTAAGTTTGCCAAATCTGGAGAATAACCCTTATCTTTACTAATTCTTTTTATTAGTGTGAAGGTATTGATGAGAATTTTTTCCTGATTTACATTAAATAGAAACGGGTTTATATCTATCTATCTATCTATCTATCTATCTATCTATCTATCTATCTATCTATCTATCTATCTATCTATCTATCTGTCTGTCTGTCTGTCTGTCTGTCTGTCTGTCTGTCTATCTATCTATCTATCTATCTATCTATCTATCTATCTATCTATCTATCTATCTATCTATCTGTCTATCTGTCTGTTTGTCTATCTGTCTATCTATCTATCTATCTATCTATCTATCTATCTATCTATCTATCTATCTATCTATCTATCTATCTATCTATCTATCTATCTATCTATCTATCTATCTATTTATCTATCTGTGTGTCTATCTATCTATCTGTCTATCTATCTATCTATCTATCTGTCTGTCTGTCTGTCTATCTATCTATCTATCTATCTGTCTGTCTGTCTGTCTGTCTGTCTGTCTGTCTGTCTGTCTGTCTATCTATCTATCTATCTATCTATCTATCTATCTATCTATCTATCTATCTATCTATCTATCTATCTATCTATCTATCTATCTATCTATCTATCTATCTATCTATCTATCTATCTATCTATCTATCTATCTATCTATCTATCTATCTATCTATCTATCTATCTATCTATCTATCTATCTATCTATCTATCTATCTATCTATCTATCTATCTATCTATCTATCTATCTATCTATCTATCTATCTATCTATCTATCTATCTATCTATCTATCTATCTATCTATGTGTTTATCTGTCTGTCTGTCTGATATAATTCCGTGGCCTTTTCTCCATTTTATTTTCTAAACATTCCTTTTCCATACTACTTTCATTTTATTAAAATTTTATATTATTTTGAAAAACTGCTACATATCACATGTCTTTGACAATATAAATTTTATGTTTATGGCTTGTCTTGATAAACTACTGGCTATAATCCTATCTCTGTTTTTTTAGCTACTTGTAATTTTATACTAACACATAAGCATAAGTAAGAGAATGAGATCTTGCCCTCATCTTATTAACTTGTACCTATATTAAAAACTAGATAAGGTTTAGGTGAACCAGAAAACAGTGTATATGATAACAAGCCATAGATTTGATATTTGACATAAAAATAAAGAGAGAGCGGTATGAAAACATTTCAGTTTGCCAGCTCCTTCAATTGAAGATTTAAGAGTAGTGATATTACAGAATGGTTTTTCTTCCACTAGAGAGAGAAAACTTAAACAACGGTTGCTTATTCTAAACTGAAGATCAACCACACATGAAATGAAGTTAAACATAGACATTATGACATCTTCGAACTACCCAGTTTCTTCATGCATTCTTATATATTTTTATTATCATTGTATATTTACTTTTATATATGCGTGCCTATTAATATACACGTCTTTTTAAAATTAATATTTAATTATTATTAATATATATTAATTTTAGTTTGTACTATCTATAATATTTAATTAATATGTATAAGTATTGTAATATGAATACAGAATAATTTTTGTATATATACATACGCAATTGTTGACAATATCAAATCTATTACAAACAATGCGATGAAATGCGATATGGCTTCTCCTTTCGATGTCAAGAATCTCCCAGCCACTATTCCTAGAGAAACCTATTAGCCACCAAACCTTCTCTTTTCACCCCCCATTCTACGTTTTTCCATATTCTTTTTTTATCCTGTTCCATCCCATTTACACAACGTCAGTTTTCTCCACTCTATGGCTTTTATTCCCAGATCCCTCTTATACATTCCAAATACAGCATAAAAAAACAAAACAAGAATCGACTTTCTGTATAATCACTTTATTTATATTTATTCTTCCATAACTTCATTATTGGTATCATTTCTGCTTGTAAGCTTTTACATTCAACTAGCAGATATTTTCCATGCCTTTCTTACGTAAATTGCAGACTAAATCACC
The DNA here is from genome assembly GCA_028023455.1 of Epiperipatus broadwayi. NCBI lineage: Eukaryota > Metazoa > Onychophora > Udeonychophora > Euonychophora > Peripatidae > Epiperipatus > Epiperipatus broadwayi. The sequence goes on along the minus strand of JAQFVV010012453.1, from coordinate 1,920,515 downwards.
CATATTTTTCCATTTATGTGTATATTCCCTTGTTGCTAATGATCCTCTTCCAGCCTTAAAAAGTCAACTATTTTCCTTGCTATTATCTTAAATTAACTCGCATCCAATATTCTGTTTACTTCTATATATTTAACATTTTTTACTCTACATACTAGTTCTCCATCTCTCCAACTCTCTATTTTTTATTAATGCCTCTATTCTTCTATCCCATTCTTTGCCGCTATAACACTTAACAATTCTCCTAACAGAAAGATTGCACGTTTTGTACAAATATACTGCCTTAAATTTTTTATCCAAATCTTCTGCATGCTGTATTACCTTTCTCACCCATCTGGTTGATTGTCCTTTTCTCTTAACACGATTAAATATTATTTTGCTACTCTCTTACTATCCATAAATTGCACTCTTCTGAACAATTTCATTTTGTTTTTATCTTTCAATATAAAAACTTTACCATCACATTTCTCATTGAATTACATCTTTTGCCGTCTTACATCCTCATCCAATGCATGTATTCCCATTTCTTTTTGTATTTTTTCTAAGTGATCTAAAACATTTCTAACACAAAACACATCATTACCACAAGCTAACCTGCTACTGCTACTCCTTACATACAATTCTTACAACATAATATTTTTATATGAAAACGCTGTTAGTGTCTTATCGGTCCCTTTCTTTCTTTTGCTTCATTTATCATTTTTTTCTGCAATTCATCCATATAATTTCTTTGCCTACTTAAGACAATTCCCATGTAGTTATACCTATTCACTACATTTGATTTTATATCCCTGGATAAAAAAAAAAAACTTCTCTTTCGTCAGCATTTAACATCGTTACTTTTGATATTTCTTTACTAAATTTAATCCCTTCTCTTTACACACCCTTGCACACGACATCAACATAACATCCATATCTTCTTTACTTTCTGTGCACAAAAAGATCCTATCAGCAAATAAAAGACTTGATAATATATACATTCCTTTGCCGTCTTTTAACGGCATCTCTAGCTCTCTTCCTACTATTTCTATTGCTCTATCCATTTCTCTCAAATATAACATAAACAAAATAGGTGACATAGGCATCCTTGCCTTAGTACCAACCTATTTTATACTTTAATTGATTGTATATTTCCTAATTGATGCATATCGTAATTATTTCATATAACATTTTAATAAGATCCACTAAAGATCCATTCATTTCCAAATTTACTAAATTTATGCATAATCTATTTTTATTTACTGTATTATAGGCCTTTGTATTCCTACTCATATCTATACGTTGTGTGACTACAAATAAACTATCTCCTATACACCTATCCATTCTAAAACCTCCTTGCATATATCTCACTATATTATTTTTATGTCCACTTTTCCAGCCACCATTTGCGCAAAAGCGTTATATAACACTGATGTCGTGACTTTCGATGTTTAATTGTTTATCTTTCTATTGACCTTACCTTTTCAATTAAATAATAGCTTTACTCTTGTATTATTCCAGCTATGTGGAAATTCTCTCTTCTGTGCCATGTTATTAAAACATGATAATAGATTTAATTTTGTCCTATTTTCCAAATTCATCACTATCTCTGCTTTCCATTTATCTAAACCTCTTGTCTTTCCACTTTTCCATTTCTTCCCTGCAGCATCCAAATCATTTTCTGTAAAACTAATATTTCCATTACTATATGCTTTTATGTTTCTTATCACTCTGTCCTTCACATCTAATATCTTTTCATATCCATTAGATACTTATTTAAGATTGTTACTAATTCTTGTCTGAATTATACTCTTTTTCCTCATCACTTCTTTATCCCTTATTTTCATTTTTTAAATATATTTTCAATTTTTTTTTACTCCCATCTCTTTCTAATTCATTAACATTTTCCAATAATTTACTATTTAATTTCATTCTCTCTCTATAATTATCTATTTTAGCCTATTTCTTTTTTTAAAACTGTTTTCCCATTTAATATCACATCTTTTTCACTTTCTTTATTTTTAATAGGACATTTATATTCTCTGCATGCTTTTTGTCTCTCATTTAAACTTTTACTAATTTTCATATTTCTATTACTTTTATTTTTCTGAATCTTCTCATTTATAAACCCTCTTTGACACTTTTTCTACTTCACCACACCAGTCTTTATATTAATTCATAACAAACTCTTATATTTCTTCTACTTTTATTTTATATTCTTCTAACTTATTCTAATCACTTATTCTCCATATAAATCTTTCATCATTATTTCTACTTTTCTTACTATTTTCCCTCACACTACTAACTATTTTTTATAAAAAAATTATGAGCGAAAGGAAATTTTAAGCTGCACCTTCAGTTAAATAAATAGAATAAACACACAGAGTCAAAACAGCTAATTAAAAAAGATAGCTTGTGGATTAAATGTTTATTGCATTTATTTCACGGAGGACAGCTAAAACTTTCTTTACATTTGTAGGTCAATTGATATTTGATTATTTGTTTCAGATAGCGATGTGCACTACAAATTTGTTTATTTATACACTCATATATAAGGATATTTTTGTGAATTTTATAAAATTACATTTGCAGTTTTTTGGGTAGCTTGATTAGTAAATAATGTCGTTTCTTTATTAAATGTTCACTAAAATAAATTTGTATTGGTTGGTTAAATTTCCTTTGTGAAATGTTTTAACCAATAAGATTTTGTTTGTTAAATATGTTCCATATGACTTGTAATTTTTGCATACCGCCATTTTACGGCATTCGTTTTTTTCTGTTTAAAACCAGTCCTCTTGTTGAAGTATAAAAGCAGTTTTACATATAAGTAATTTTTTTTTTGTATTTTAGTTTATTTTTTTTAAATATTTACTATCTATAAATACATTTGTTGTAATGCTGGAAGTTCTTTTGGACATCAGTGTTGTCCAGGGTCCATATGTCTTCCCTCTTCTGAAAATGTGATAGTTAGCAATACATAGGGAAATTGTGTCAGTAAGTTCTTTGAAATAATAAATATTAAATTGTAAACATTCCAATTTTCCTTTCAACTTTTTTGATTTTGCTTTTTTAAAAATTTATGTCAGATATGACATTTACATTTTTTTATATACTCTTATGTTTATTGTCATTATCATCATCACCAGTAGCAATTATCATGAAAGGGAACATAACTTTCTAATTTCAGAAAACTGTAACGGATATAAAGTTACTTTATAAATAAAGAATTCTATCATTAAATCAAACATATAGCTAATTGTTGTACTCCCACATTACCCACGAGTCAAATCATTCCAATGACTTTCCTACTTCAATCGAATAAAATTGCTATTTGCTTTGGCTGGGAGGCGAACCCGCAACAACTGTCTGCAAGCAACTGGTTGCTTATAAGGCAGCTGCGCTGATATCTCGGCTAACAACGCTTGACAATTGCTATTTGCTTTTGCACAAAAAATATATTGGTATTTGCTTTGGCACAAAAAATTATATTGAAAACGTTAATGAAGTTTTTTAGAATTTATTTGATAACGTTCTCAGTTCATCACATAATCACCATTCTTTATGCTTACACAGATTGTTTGCTCAGAATCAAAACTCTTTAAACAATAGTGTCAGTCAGTTCATGCTAGAGTAATCAATGCTAGAAACTAGTCTGAGAATATTGGATGAGTACACTAGATATGGATTTTATGTACAAACCTTTCTGCATTCATTGATTACTGTGGCTTGCACTGAGTGGCAATTCAAGGAGAAATGGGATGGTCAAGTTTTCATATGAGAGATGCAAAAAGTAAAATGAAAATGTTTGGTAGATTGCAGTTTATGGATAATAAAAGAATGGTTATGAGTAAAGAGCACGCAACAAGATGGGTGAGAAAGTAATGCGATATGCAAAAGATTTGGATAAAGAATTTATATCAGTATATTTGTACAAAGATGGGATGATTGTTTTAGGAGGATTATGGAGTGTTGTAGTGGTAAGGAATTTGATAAAAGAATAGATTTATTAATAAAGAATAGGAAGTTAGAGAGATGGAGAACTAGTATGGAGAGTAAAAAGAGTTTAAATATATATAGAAATAACCAGAATATTAGGTGCGAGTTAATATATGATAATAGTAAGAGAAGTAGTTTATTGTTTAAGGCTCGAACGGGATCTTTATCAACAAGAGAATATACATGTAAATGGAAAAATATGGGTGATTTAGTCTGTAAATAATGTAAGGAAGAAGTAGAAAATATTAGGCATCTGTTAATTGAATGCAAATGCTTGAAAACACAAAGGGTTCATATAATGAAGTTATGGAAGAATAAATATAAAAAAAAGTGATTATACAGAAAGTGGATTATTGGTTTTTAGGCTGGCTTTGGGAAAAGATAAGGGGGATTTAGATATAAAAGCCATAGAGTTGACAAAGATTATGTTGTGGAAATGGGATGGAGCAGAATATGGGAAAACTTAGATTGGGGAATGTAAAATAAAGTAGCTAACTGGTTTTTCTGGGCATAATTGCTGAGAGATTCTTGACCTCGTTTAACGAGAAGCTACAGTACATCACATCACATCCGTGCATTCTCAGTTTAATGACGATATATATTGATTAATTCGATATTTTCATGTTCATCAAGCTATAAAATATAGCTAGATTGAAAGTTCAGGATTTTGCTATTATTGAGAACCCTGTCGAGAATCCAGAAAGGTGTTGCCATTACATTTATTCTTGCTTCAATCGAAAACTAATACTTCGCTTTCAAATACATTGGTAATGTAATTACCGTAGTATTATAAAATATTCGAGTTATCACATGTTAAATATAGCAATACATTAGATACCACGCTGTACCTTAACAATCAAAAGGTATATTTGTCAAAAATAAAAAAAATGCTAATTTTTTAAGCTGATGAGAATGCTGCCAAAAGATGAAGTTGCTTTTTTTTTATCACTGATTAAAAAAGTACCGTTGTTTCAACACAAAGACACATTCAAAACAATGCCCACTGTAATTTGATGCAATGATATGTCATTAAAATCTGGTACATAAGGGCCTCAGATCAATTCCAATTGCGACACTCTTACGTGCACAAATTACTTATGAACTCCTGTTTCATAAGTCTTTTGAATAGTATTACTTATTCACCACAACAATAACGTTCGGTTGTCGATTTTATGACATATCCAAATAAATACAAACTTTAAAATATTATAAATTCTGAAGTCAGATGGAATAAAATTAAAAATCCAGTGCCAAAACTATATCTCATTTTTATGGCAATCTCGAAGAATTGTCAATATACTGTTTGTGAGACAACTATAAAGATATAAAATAAGACTGGCGCCATCGATATACATTCTCGTTCAGCAATTTTTATTTCACTATCTCTATTGCTTCTTTCTAACACTAAAAATGTTTTGTTTTATACTATCATCTAGTAGTTGGTTAATGTAAAACAAACTTTTATGGACCATGAAATATTTTAGTCATAACCACGAACTGACTTGATTAACTGATGCAAAAGTTATGAGTAAACTATAGCAAACAGTACCTAAATAACTATTTGACCACTTTTTGTGTCTTTGATCAATAGCATAACTACATTTTTATTCTCTAAAAAGCATTCCAAATCATTAGTAGCAATTAAATCATCTAGAAGTAATTTATTGAATAAATATGTTTACAAGGGTGAAGTAATATCGATCTAAAGTGTGGCTTCCCTATGTTGATGATACATTTCCTGTATGATAATATGGTGAAGTACTTTTATAAATATTCTGAATATATTTCAACAATAAATGCCCTTTAATTAAAAAGCTAAATTAAATTTTTGTTGTTTGAAACAGAAGCGAATATTTGATTAATATTATTTTTATTTAGTAGGATTTATTAAAGATAAAATAAAAATATTTATTACTTCCCTGCAGTTAGATCTGATAACAAGAACATGTAAATTTGGGAGAGCACGCGATAAGGCATTCATTTGTCAGTTGGGCTCGTTGTTTTAATGTAAAAACTTCATTTTTTAAAGTAATGGTTGCCAAGAATATGTTGTTATAAAAATTGAACTTATTCCATAAACAGCATTTTCATGGCACAAGTTTCTTGCCCATACTTTCATTTTTTGCTTGTTCGAGCTAAGTTGTTCATATTAAAATCAAATAAATTACATACATTACGACTGTTGCTTCTATAGATTTCATGACAATAATTCTTTATTTTTCTAAATATAAATTAAGACCATTACTAAAATTTTTCGATTAAAGTAGCAGAAGTTGATGTTGAAAAGTCAATATAGAACATAATTGTGCAAGAAATTACATCATTTGAAATGAAAACTAAACCAATAAGTTTGAAAAAGACATTATATTTCCAGAAAACGATAGCAATAATATCATTGAAGGTGAACACATAAAGTAATAAACAATCTTTGTAAAGTTATCACCACAAATGAATAATGCATGTGGAATTTCAAAATGAAATGTAAATTTATCTTGCTATTATAAGCTATATCATGATTTCATGTTAAAAATTTTGTAAACCACATTGGACTATCTAGAGAACTGCAGTTTTTTTATGACTAGTGTTATGCTATCATCGTCAACCATTATCAATCCACTATAGTATGAACATCTCTCAACATTCATTCCATCTCTGACTTTTATCTTTTTTTCCCCACATCAACCCTACCCCCTTTCTTATTTCACCCATCCATCTCATATATGGCTATTTCTGGGTCATTTACAATCTTTTGGAATCCAGTTTAATATTTCAATTGTCCATTTATTGTCACCTCTTCCAGCGATATGTCCAGTTCAACTCCACTTCAAACCTTTAATCATTTCAATGATGTCAGTAACACTTGTTTATTTTTTTATTTATTGATTTTTGATCTCTTCTTGTTACTCCTAATATGCACCTTTCCATAGTGGCCTCAAGTCTCTGTATTGGTCTTTTATTAAATATCCAAGTCTCAGATTCGTAAATAAAAACTGGTAAAACACATTTGTTTAAAAAAAAAAAAAAAACGTTTTTTAAATACATAGACATATTTCCGTTTAATATTGTTATTTCTATCAAAAGCATTTCAACCAAGCTTAATTCTATGATCACGTCCATCCACTATGTTTCCTTCTGTAGTAATAATCTGACCAATATATTTGCAGCTGTTACAGGGCAATATGTAAACTATCAATATTTATTTTAAAAATAAATATACAAACTAAAAATTTAAAACATAACTAAAATTTATTTACTCCGATTGTATACATATAACAAATTAGTATATATGTCATATTAATAATTTTATTAGTCATTCATTAGGTTAGAGATTATCCAATAATAAATAACATTTCCGTAGTTTAATTTTCACTACATCATTCTTATGCAAGGAAGAGACTCGTTTCTATCCACTTTTAAGGTCTTGTGGAAGCATGTAATCATAAACACACGTCCAAAGACATGTAAAAAGATGTCTGATCCATAAGATGAACGTTTCATGCTGAGCCATCAATTATCGGTTCAGACCATAATATTTTACTCGTATCTTCATCATTTTTCAGTAATATATAGATTGCCAATTATTACAGTTGAATTGATTAGTGTCAAACTTGTTGTCCTTACAAATTTAACATAAGCCATTTAATGGAAGTATGTTAATATTTAACAAGCTTGTTTGCTAGTTGTTCTAAAGTAAATACTTTTGCAGATAAAGTTAGAGAATATTTTTCATTCTTTCATTACTGTACTAACTTTATTCTCTTCACTGCATTATACTCTTCATGCAATGTTTTTTATATTAGTGCATACTGACTTCAAATAATGCGTTGCTGCTCTGCACACTCACACAGGGCTGTTTCATGAGTTTTTATTTGGCTTAATTTGCATAATAGTCCAAATTTGCATTTTTTAAAAATTAGCATACTTTTATCCAATTCTGCCTACTTGCTTAGCTTAATTTTCTAGTGTATTTTGAACGTGTTTTTATTCATTTTCTTATCGAATCAGTATATATGCCCACACACATTAAAATTTTTATTAGGAACTTTACAATACATATGTAAGCATCTTAATCAGATATCACACTATTTCCCGTCACTCTTGAAAATAATAACAGTTAATTTTTCGGAACTTATCTTTAACACGTATAATAGAAGATATTGTTCATTCTTTCTCGATCAGTCAGTTATTGCTTAATTCCGCAGGTATATTAAAAAGATATTAATGTGAAGTTTCTTTATTTAGTTTAGTTATAAGTATCTCTTCTGCTTGAGATTCAAAATATGCTTCATTGTATGCATTATAATTTACAGGACCAAACATATCAGCTGTGGAAGAATTCTCGTTTGCATATATTTGTTCTGATGGCTTATGTAATCGGCTTCTCATAGTTTCAATGAATCTTCTGATTTCTTTATCGTCAGCCAATTTTATTGTTCATAATTGTATAGATATAATTTTTAACCCACTTTCTACTTAACATATCATATATCCAAACTACTTCTTTTATATGAAACGTGAAGTATTATCAATTAGATTCTCTTTTCCCGTTGATATTTGTTATCAAAACAAAGATGTGAGTTCTGAAGTTATGTTTTATTAACATTGGTGCGGTCTCTTTCTAGCAACTGTATATAACGTAAATGGTAATAAAACATGGTGGCGGCCAAAGCTTCTTAAATACCAATGTATTATGTCTTATTCAATGTAAACATTATACCATTTCATATTTCCTTATTAACCAGAAAATCTTTCAATTACAATGATGCAAATTCTGCATTACTATCAGAAACTACTAATTCAGGATATCTATGAATAGCAAATGCTTTAACACTATTATGTTTTCTGCATTTGTATTTTCACCACTTGATAATCAATTCATTTTAAGTGGGAATCAATGACTATAGGAAAATATTCTAGGGAATGGTTCAGCAAGAGTTATATGTATTCTTTACCAAGGGGGAATAATTTGTGACCATTGTTCCAACTCTTTCACATTTAATCTCATCCTTAATTGGCATGTTTTGCGTCTATGTATGGATTGATTTATATCACTATTCATGTTAGATAACTATACAGTCAACCCCTTGGTACTGATTATTCCAGGTTGCCCCTTATGCAGTAGATTCAACACGTTTTCTTCTTCGGTTGTAATCGACATGATGACTGTAATTAATAGACATCGATTACAAATGGACAGACTGTTACAAGCTTTCCATCGAGGTTGAACTATCCTAGCATGGTTGCTTTTGAGGCTAACATTCGTTTAACCTGCACTCACTAGTTGATAACCGGTATTTTTTGCCTACATAGCCATGACTGTTACTATACAATTCAACAGATTTTATTGAACCAATGTAGTTTATTTGAGTAAGCTATGGCTTTATGTTCCTGCATATCCAATATCCTTGATAAAGTGTCAACATGAGAAATTTGCTTGCCTAGATCATATATTAATTTAAAAACACAGAAAGCTAGAATGTTATTCATGTTAACATTTTTTGACTATCTCAATGTTTTTTTTCTCATGTGTTATAGCACCAGCCGGGAAGCGAACTTGCTAACCCGGGACAATTGCTTGTAAAGCGGCTGTCGATGACCTCTCGACCACCAATGCTTGATTAAAATGTTTAAGTACTCTGCGAGGACGACTAAAGTCCATAAATATTTTGAAAGAATGTCCATAAAACGTCTTAACAGCAAACAAACCCACATTCTTTGTCCAGTTGGCTATGATTTTTATCAGCAGCTGATAATGTCTTAAATGAATATCTAATAGAACATTCATCTCAATAAGTTTTATGAGAAATTATATCACCAGCTCCATATTCTATAGCTCACTTATATTGATTGCTTCTTGGTCATTACGATCGTACACCAGAAGTTGATATGATGTTAGCATGTCTTTTACTGTCTTAAAATCTAGATCCCCTGATTCCCATCTCCCTTCATATTCTCTCATTGGTTCTTCTTTACCAATTCATAAAGTAGAGTAATAATATGAGATTTTCAACTCATGAAATTCCCATAGGAATTAGCAGTCCCAAGAAAGTTTAAAATTCCTGATGTTTTAGGCGATGGGGCAATTTTATAGCTCTTTTTTCTGGATTTAAATATCTTCCTTTATCTATAATGATATTTCCAAAAAACTTTATTTGTCTAATTGACCATATGTAATTTTTCATATTTAGTTCAGCCTGAAAATCTTTCTTTCGTATCACATAATGTATTAAGCTTACTTTTCATCTTAGCAGTTATCAGAATGCCATCCAAATATTTTATCACACCTTCTACTCCCACTAGCAGGCTATACATCTTTTCTTGGAACACAATGAGAGCTATTGTTACCCATAAGGAAGTTTATTAAAGTTAAATAATCACATGTGCACATTGATAGTTAAAATCTCAGCTCTTCAAGCTGCAACTTTATTCTGGTGGAATGCTGATTGGAAGTCTATTTTGGTGAAATAAAACACTTTTTAGAACAAAACTAACGTCTTAAGAAATGCTTTGAATTAGATACAATTTTTTCTTTATGATTCACAAGATAGTCATTACATAAATGAATAAATTCATCAGGTTTTATTATTACAACAATGAATGTCACCCAAGTTGATTCATTTATTAGATGAGATTATCATTCTGTTGAATAATTCAGTCACTAACTCTTCCATTTTAGATCTTAAAACAAACATTTTAGGTCTTGATATAGCTTTCAGATCTTCAACTCACCTCGACCTGATATGAACAGCTGTGAAAATGTATACCGGGATTCAGATTCTAATAAGATACTTTATTTTACTTTTGATTTTATTTTCAAGGGATCTGAACCAGTTACAGCGAGAAGATGTACAGGGATAATAATTTCTTTAATATCAGTCTATGTTATATTCATATTTGTTGCTATTAAATCCATTTTATTGATTGATAAACATGTTTAAATTTTCTTGTAGCGGCATAAGACACTAATTAAATACTTGGAGAAATTTTAAAACATGATGATAATATTTTAGCTTCAAAAATATTAGAATTTTAAAGGAATATCTGGCCAACCCATAAAATGGTGCATCTGATCTTAAGGATACTTAAGAAGTTCCAATTTTTAAAAACACAGGGAATAGATTAGATTGCGATGGTAATTACTGGTAAAAGAACTTTCAATAATTTTGTTGAAAAAATTGGTTTCACATGCACATGGATGGCTAAACAAAACACACTGTGGATTTATATAATTAAGAAGCAATATACATATGATTTTGGTTATCAAGCAAATACAAAAAAAATGTCAGGAACAAAGAAATAATTTATATCGGCTTCTATTGATTTGATCATTGCACTTGATTCACTTCATAAGATAGCTCTGATAACGTTGTTGAAATTAATTGAATGTACACGAAATATTATATTATGGAGTTTCAATATATTATGAAATGAGAGGAAGTGTTATTATAACATATGAAAAATCTGAGACATTTAAAATGAAAAAGTGTGTTAAACAAAGAGGTATACTTACTTCAACTTAGTTTTCAGTTTTTATAACAGTGGTCCTTTGCTTACAGGCGGAATCAGAGAATCTCAAAATACGATGCCTGTTTGTTGGTAGAATTTTTAATCTGAATCGTTAAAAGCAAAACAAGAACATGTTTTTTAATGTTGGATTTGCATTCTGATGATGATCCCACATTTTTTTCCAATTTTGAAAACGATTTTTTGAATTTTTTTAATGATAAAAAACCAATTCTTTGTTAGCTAATGATTTAGAAAAACCCTTACCTTGTTGAAATTTATCACAGATAAGTAGAAACGGTGAACTCAAGAGCTGAGATTGTTCCCAGAGTTCAATATGTTGCTTTCTTTTAACAAGTTAAAGAATAGACTATTTTCTTATAGAGGATTAATTTCAGCAATTATGTTAACTGTAATTAATGCTGTTATTTCACCAAATTTTTAGTACGAATGTGAAACTTGACTCCCTAGTTACACAATACAAAAGCATTAGAAAAGTTTTCATTTAAAAAGGTTTATAAAATTTCAAATTTAAATATAATGGAAATGTCACGTTCGTCAAAACTGTTAATATTCAGCTTGCAGGATGTGGTAGTATTGCGTCAAACATTGCAAAATCACACTTTCGTTGGTTTGAACATTTGTAATAAATGAACAATGGAACACTTCCTAAAAAAATTGTTTTATGATGAACTTGAACATGGGTTTCATAGGAGACATATATTATGTCTACATTATAAAGATCATATCAAAGATATTATAAAGAAGTGCAAGGGTAATTGGTTCCAATGGTAGGGTATGGAGTACAAAATACATCGGAAAACTATATTTAGACATTGTGTCGAAGCATGTCCGAAAGAACGTTTTCTGCAAAAAAAAAAAAAATTGAACCAATGTGTTTTATAAGTGGATATGTTTGTGTTTCACATACTGATTTGTGTAATCACTGCAAAACACATTTTTAATGTAGTTTTTTTTTCTCTCACACCCCTTTATTATTTTTTGAATTGGAGTGGATATAATCATTTTTAAGTGGTTCGCTATTATTATTATTATTATTATTATTATTATTATTATTATTATTATTATTATTATTATGATGATGATGATGATGATAATGATGATGATGATGTTACATCACTCAAACACGAGACAAACTTGCTTCACTGTCAATTTCCATACCAATTGTTTACTCGCAAATTTTTGCATCCAATATTTTGCGATATTGTCAGTCTCTTTTATTTTCTTGACATTAGTTTTACTTCTACTAAGTCCTTTCCTCGATTTACATTCCAATAGTTAATTCTCGTTATATTTTTCTGTTATTTTTTGCAAACTCAGAATAAATGTACTTTCAATCTACAAGTATGTCGGTTTTCATTTTTGAATTTACATATTTTAATGTGTCCTTTAGCTCTTAACAATAACTTATATCATTTCCAACCTTTTTCTGCACTTCAACAATTCTATTTTTATATCAAAACTTTATTCTTACAGATTAGACTCTGCTGCAATCATCATCAAAGCTATAATGTTCAAATATATAATCATACAATTAATACATTTTATATACGTAATCAAAACATACATCTTAACATTACAAATATAAATAATCATTTTCATTTTATTATTCTATTCTTACTTGTAAATAAAGGAGATTTGAACCCAGACTTTCAAGCACACTTCAAATATCCACACTATCTCATATCACCGACATGCATGGTCACACATATGTAGAAAAGATAAATAATCACCAATATATATCAGCACTCATCAATTGGTCCAGATTATCATCTTACACCCACACACACACCCATATATATATATATATATATATATAGCTGTAGAAAGGAGTTTGCTATTAACTGAAAGGAGACCCGTTGATTCCTCTTGGAGGCCTTAAAGGAACTGAGCAGGGCAAATTCCTAATGTCCACTCCATACGTTCTTGTCGTTGCAGCTGTTATTACTATGTGATTATTCATATAGTATACGAACATGGAGGGGCTGCTCACCAACACGCATTAGCCAGCGTGGTGAGTTTATTGGCTTTTTACCTCTGAGTTTAAGATCAAGAAACACCATGGTCTTTCTTCTCAGTACCTGATAAGGCAGAATGAATGTTTGTGTAAATGATAAATATTATTCCAATACATATATCCAATTATGACAGACAAAAATAAAGCATGGCCCTTATTGCCAGGAGGCTGTAAAGTCACCAACCAAGGCAGCAGTTGGTGGCCGAAGGCGAAGGATGCTAAGAAACCCCTGATTGTGGACCCAGGCTGCCATTTGATGACGACTTTTTATTTAGGTACTTACAACTGCAGATCACTTTCAAGTGAAGGAAGATTGCAAGAATTAGAAGAAGAATTGTCTTATAATAAATGGGACATTATTGGACTTTGTGAAGTTAGAAGAAAAGGTGAAGAAACAATTGATTTAAAAAGTGGACATATACTCTATTATAAAGGCACACATATTGGAAATACAAGTGGAGTAGGATTCATTATAAATAAAAAGTGGAAGAACAATATTGTGGAGATTGATGGTGTATCGGACAGAGTTGCAAGATTAGTTATACAACTTAATAGCAGATACCAAATGCAGATAATTCAGGTTTATGCCCCAACAAGTTCTCATAGTGATGAAGTAGTAGAAGATTTTTATATGGATGTACAAAAGGCTTTTGATCAGAGTAAACAACATTTTAAAATTGTTATGGGAGACTTTAATGCTAGAATTGGTAGACAAATGAAAGATGAAATTGCTGTAGGTAATTTTGGTTATGGTAATAGAAATGAGAGGAGACATAGACTTGTGGAGTTTGCAGAAAAAGAAAAACTTTATATTATGAATTCATTTTTTGAGAAAAATGTTAAAAGAAAATGGACATGGAAGCATCCAAATGAAGGTACAGCAGAATTGGATTATATTTTGACTAACAGGAAATACATATTTCAAGATTGTAATGTTCTTAATAAATTTAACACAGGAAGTGATCATCGATTAGTAAGGTGTAAGTTACGTGTTAATGTAAAACTAGAGAGACAAAAATTATTGAGAAAAACAATATTTACAGTTGATATTCCTAATCTTCAGAAACATTCTAATGAATTTAAATTAGAACTTACAAATAGGTTTCAATTGTTAGGAGATTTTGAACATGATTCAGATTTGAATGAAATTAATATGAAAATAACTGATACACTTTTAAAAACTGCAACAAACATAGCTGGTAGAAAAAAGCAGCAATTGACTAATAAAATTTCTACTGAGACTAGAGAATTTATGAAGAAAAGAAGGAATATAAAGATATACAAAAATAATGTATTAAAAAGAATTGAATATCTCGAATTTTGTAAAATGGTACGGAAAAGAGTTGAAAATGATATAAGAAAGTATAACTGTGAAATAGCAAGGAAAGTTGTAGAAGAAAATAAGTCTCAAGAATGTTAAACAACATTTTGGTATTGGTAGGAAATTTATATCTGCAATAAGGAAAAAAGATGGAATTATTACTAAAAAGAGAGATGACATCATGAAATTGGTAGAAGATTTTTATCAAGAATTATATAGTAATAAAGAACAAGTACCTCCTATATCTATTACATCTACCGAATTGCCCAGAATTTTAAATGAAGAAGTGAGACATGCAATTAAATGTATGAAGAAAGGAAAGGCTCCAGGAAATGATGGAATTATAATTGATATATTAAAAAAAGGAGGTGAAGAAATAGAAACAAATTTTAGCAAAGTTATATACCAAATGTCTAAATGATAAAGATGTACCGGAAGATTGGAAGAATGCAGTAATAATATTAATATTTAAAAAAGGTGATAAAGAAGATATTAGAAATTACAGACCTATCAGCCTTTTATCAGTTTTATATAAAATTTTTACCAAGATAATTACAACTCGTCTACAGAGAACTTTGGATTTCCACCAACCAAGAGAACAAGCTGGATTTAAAAGTGGTTTTAGTACAATATATCATATCCAGGTATTGAGAGAAGTCATAGAAAGGACAAATGAATATGAGTTGTCATTATGTTTTGGATTTGTAGATTATGAAATGGCATTCGATTGTATACACATTTCTTCAGTGATTAAAGCATTGGATCATCAAGGTATAGATCCAGGATATTGTCATAGTTTAAAGAATATTTATAAAAAATGCAACAGCAACAATTAGACTACATAATGATACTGGAAAAATCAACATTGAGAAAGGTGTAAGGCAAGGTGACTCCATATCTCCAAAACTTTTTACAGCAGTGCTGCAAGAAGTATTTTGTGGATTAAAATGGGAAACTAAAAGAATGAAAGTAAATGGAGAGTATTTAACTCATTTAGATTTTACAGATGATGTAGTTATTTTTGCAAATAATGCTTCAGAGCTGCAGGAAATGTTGCAGGAGTTAGCAGATGAAAATAGAAAAGTAGGACTAAAGGTAAATGTTAAAAAGACTAAAGTAATGTTTAATCGATTTGCTCAAAATATGAAAATAAAGATTGATTATGAAGAATTAGAAGAAGTTAATAGTTACAAATACCTAGGTCAGATTATTAATACAGATGGAAACATAATGGAGGAAATTAATCATAGAATTAAACTTGGTTGGAGTGCTTTTGGTAGAAATAACTTGGTACTAAAAGGAAATATGCCTATGTGTTTGAAAAAAATGGTTTTTAACAAATGTGTTTTACCAGTTCTTACTTATGGATCTGAGACTTGGACACTTAATAGAAGAACAATACAGAGACTTCAGACCACTCAAAGGAGTATGGAGAGATGTATGTTGGGAGTAACAAGAAGAGATCGAAAACGCAATGTATGGGTAAGACAACAAACAGGTGTTACTGACCTTATTGAAAAAATTAAAAGATTGAAATGGAGTTGGGCTGGACATATTGCTAGAAGAAATGATAATAGATGGACAAATGAAATTTTAAACTGGATTCCAGGAGATTGTAAAAGACCCAGAAAGAGACCACATGTGAGATGGATGGATGAAATAAGAAAATGTGCAGGAGTGTTGTGGAAAAGAGAAGCTAAAGATCGGAGAAGATGGATTAAACTTGGAGAGACCTTCATCCTGCAGTGGATTGATAATGGTTGATGATGATATATATATATATATATAATCAGTACTCAGTTTATATTAAAATAACAAATCTTCATATTTTAATGGACATACTTCAATCTACTCCAACTTCCAACTCTACAGCCATTCATACCATTTGTTAATGTGATGATGGGAAGCTCAAATCCCCTGATGATGTCAATATTATTGCCATGCCCATGTTGATTTCAATTAATTCTGACCCCTCATGTATATAACCTCATCCATTTAAATACATAGAATAGGGATAGGCAGGATCCAGGCTTAATGTGTAAATATTTGCAATACCGGCATTCGTCATATATCTGGAGCTTAATTGTAAATATAGTGGATTTGAATTCAGATTTTTAAGTACCCTTCAACTATCTTCACTATCTAGTACCACTGATACACATGACCAAGCACATGTAGAAAAAACAAATAATCATCAATATACATATTTCATGCTATATCAGCACGCATCAGTTGGTCCAGATTATCTTCCAAAAACACACACACACACACTATATATATAATGCTTAGTTATATATATACACACACACACACACTATATATATAATGCTTAGTTTATATTAAGATAGCAAAACTTCATACATCAGTGGACGGGCTTTAATCTACTCCAACATCCAACTCTTCCATACAATTGAAAATCTCATGATGGCAAGCTCAAATCAGATTATCAATGGTATGGATTTCTGAAGAGATGGAGGTAGGAGTAGATTAAAGCTTGTCCACAAAATTATGAAGATTTGCTATCTTATTATAAACTGGTACGGATTATATATATATGTGGTGGAAGATAATAATCTGGACTAATTGATGAGTGCTGTTTTAGCATGAAATAGGTATATTGGTGATTATTTATCTTTTCTGCATATGAGTGATCATGTGCATCAGTAGTATGAGGTAGAATGAATAGTGGAAAATCCCCTATATTTACAATTAAGCTACAAGTATGTGAAAAATGCCTGTATTCCAAATATTTATTCTACTTTTCACTAATTTTATTTTTTATTTATATTATTTTATTATTAAATTATTCTAAATCTATTTATTATAATTTTATAATTTTAAAATTAATACATAAGAAAAGGAAAAGGAAAAAGAAGATTGTATTAAAAATAACACATGTAGGCACATTTATTGTACTCCAATCCAGTGTTTTCTTGTTCTTTATCAACAGCCATATTATGTTCCGTATTTTGGAATTCTGTCACAAAGGGGCTCCCTAGCTATTTTTTTTCGACAGTATCGATGAACATCGAAGCAGATTCAGCAGTATTTTTCTGATCTTGTTATCACGGATATCCCATAACAACTAGTCAAGTATCATGCTTTCTAACTCAGCTTTGAAGCGGCATTCTTCAGCCGGATTCAGCAATTTCTTATAGCACACTTGTATATTCCACGTGGTTACTGAAGTCTTTAGAAAGTGTAGATGCAGCATATTTCTTGAAGTTGTTGGTTTAAAAGGTGTATAACAATTGTTTATATGAAGAAATATCATGAGCTTTTTTTTCACAAAGACGATTGGCTATTTGTAGTACGTCTTTGCCTGTCATCCACATAAGAGTTACACGTTCATTTGTTATCAACGATATTAATAATTATCTCATTTCTTTCAACATCAAAAACATATCTGCAATTCCGTTGAGGTGTTGACATCAAACGGTGTTAATTGCACTGTTATGTTGCCCTTTTACTTTAATTCCACACCAATCTATTATATCCACCACGATTTCTGTTTACCCTGAAGTGTTCCAATCTGCAAGTTCTTTTAATTGATGATCTGTGCCATTCATATTAACCAGCTGTGTACGTATTAATATTTATTTTAGAAATAAACAGTCAAAAACTTCAAACTTATAATTTATCAGTTGTTTCAACATTAAATACTTTTGCAGATAAAATTTAAAACAATCTTGCATTTTATCGTAACTGTACTATTTGAACAATTCTTTTCATCATAGTCCGCATTCACTGTCCTTCACTTTAGTCCCCACTGCCCTCTCTCTGCACACACATGGAGCTGTTTTTTCAGTTTTAATTGATTTAATTTGCATACTTAACAAATTAGCATACTTTTATTTAATTCTGCTATCTTGCACAGGTAATTTTTCAATAGGATATTGAGTGCATTTTTATTTCCTACCTGAACGGTGTATAAGCACTTTCAAATTAAAATATTATTAGTAACTTTACAATATATATATATTATAAGATTTTGAAAAGAAATCTAAACCAAGTATTTTTTAAAGTGATAATAAAATTTGAATGTTTTAAATAATATTTAGAAAATAAGTATTGCATATTTATTAAGAAAATAGTTC
>JAQFVV010012453.1:1677181-1901084 GCA_028023455.1 Epiperipatus broadwayi | reverse complement strand
TTTTATTATCACTTTAAAAAAATACTTGGTTTAGATTTCTTTTCAAAATCTTATATTCATTTCTGAATTAATTTTACAATGTATTATATGAATCTTTCTCTCTTTATGATATTTTGGACTTTCAATTTTAAAGTTACACAATTCTATACATTCCAGCAAATAAACTATTCTTACATAAACGATAACATATCTTCAGTTCTATTTTATTCATTATTTCTTTGAAAATATCTTTCTGACCGATGCAGATTCATGAAATAAGGATAGCGAAGATAGATGCATAGGATCAAAATACAACTAGAATATTATTCGTCATATACCTTGACAATCATGGCACAGTGAATTAAAAGACACTATAGAGGAGTGACCTTTACCTGTCTACCAACCTCTAACATAGGAACGATGCTAAAGCTATTTCTTCAGCTTTATTCTAACATCAAAAGTTTAAAGATATGCAAAAAACACTGTCCAAACTATATGTGTTCAGTTATAGAGCCTAGTTAACTATACTGAAATCACACAAAACTAAATATGATCCAAATCCTTTATTTTTCCTATTTCTTAAAAAAAAAACATCATCTTGGTTTCCTCTCCACTAGTACTTCCAAGTCACTATCTGATCTTATTTCTCAAGATTTTTTCTATACTGTACATCGACAAATACATATCTGCATTACTAACAATAATAAAATTCATTTATTTTAAAACTATTCCACTGTTCTATAAGAAAATCTTTTTACTACTTTCCTCCGTATATTTAATCATATACAAACTATTTAAATATCTGAATACTTTATCACATGAAAGTTCAAAAGAATCACACAATTGTTCTGTTAAATTATATTATTAATATACTTTAAATAAATTATTGCATGCATATTCTGAATTACTCCTGCCTCATTATATGTTAAAAATGTTGTATAAAATGTGTACATATAATTTAAACTTTCGCACTTCATTCTTAAGTCAATAGATGATTTAAAAAAAAAAATACATTATGCATTATAAACAACTATTAAAATTACCAAAACGACCTTTATCTCCTCGATCGCGTTCCGTAGGCTTCACCCTCCATTTTGATCCTTATAGATATAAGATTCACATCCATACACTTTATTTTTAAACAATATTTCTATAATTTTATCAAGTTATTATATTTAAATTTTAATATTACTAAATTTATGTTTATATGTTTTCCCTAATCTCACATAACATTTTATATTCTAAAATAAATTAGTAAAAATATTTAAACTATATTTACTGTACTTCTTCATCTAATTTCCTTGAAAACCGTTCATACTAAAGCTAAAAAAAAATGTTTATTATTTCTTCTTCTGTCACTTAATGTTCTTCTCCCTGCTTGTTCAATTTTAAGGTAAAACAATTATTGCTCTGTTTAATAAATATTCATAGATGACAATCCTTGGTTTTTTATAATATTTAATACAATTATTAATTATGATATCAATTAATCCCATAAAGAAAACGTCTACATATTCTCTTCTAATATTTTTTTTCTAATATTTTCTCCCGCGCGACTTTTACGATGCATCTTCTCAGTACTTTGATTTAAATATTCAATAAAACTTTTCTGTTTCCATGGATTCATTTCATTAAGTATATTAGATTTATATTTTCTAAATCAAGCATTTCTCCAATGAACACTTTATAATATTTTTTAATTCTTCTTAGAGAAAGTTTTTCTGTTCCTTTTTTCATAAAAACACAATAGCTCTTTCATATTATTATTCTGTAACTTTTTTCCTTCTTTTAAAATTCTGGTACTATATACTTTGTAATGTTTCCTTTAAAAAGATAAACATTCTTTCTTCATTATAACTTTTACATAATTTTTTCTTTATGATATACGCATCTTAATTTTCCCATAGAGAAGAATAAAAAAAAACTTCAGAGTAGCCTTATAAATTTGTGCGTCATAATTTTTCCTGACGGCAAATAACTTCTCTTTTAAGTTTTCCGTATAGCATCCAAATTATATTCCTCTCAGTTACAATAATAAGTTTCTGGTTGAGCATAAATAAAGCTGTATCAAGGCACTTTACAAATATTTTTCCTTTCTCATAACTTCTATATACTGTTTTCTGTAGTACTTCCATTTTTACTGCAAGGTTTTGGCTAAACTTGAATAAAATTCCTGGTAAGAAAACTTTTAAATTAGCCCTTCATTTAAAGGCAGTTCAAAATATTATATTAAAAAAAAACTTTTAAAATAAATATAAAATTTTAAAATTATATCACTTTTCTAGCTTACGATCTTATACAGCTAAAAAAATATGTTACTCCTTCCTTTACTTACACATTACTTCTCCCTCTCCGTCTAATTCTTATATTTCATCTGCTAAATTACCTCGTTGATTGGTTAATAGCTTTTTTTAGCGCGAACAAATTTACACATTTTTAGTTTTATAACAAACTAGATTTTTCAAATAAGACATTTATGATGTAATGATTTAAAATATTACTTAAAATAGTATTTTTAAACTCAATTATAGTTTTATCAAAATCATTTAAATTTTAAAACAATTATTAAAATATCATTAAATGTTTCAACTTTTACTTTAACGATAGATAGCAATTATATTTAGTTTTATAATTCACAAGCTTTATTATTATATTCTAACAAGCGTGTGTGTGAAGGTATATAATATACAGTCACATGATTACTAACTTTATCAGATGATTTTTTTTTAATTTACTTCTCGGTCTAAATTACCAAAACTGATATATTTTATAAAAATTTGGAAAATAATTTAAAAATGTAGAACTAAATATAATTCTCACCATCCCAAAGTTTATTTTAAAATATATTAGATTAAATTTGAATATTAATTATAATTATAATATTACATATAGCGTTTATTTAATTTATTAGTTTTAAAACACTACAATTGGATTGTTAATATACTTTTAACTATTTATAGCTGTATTATTTTATATGGCCAGCTTTTACAACCATAAGCAAGGATATAATTAAGCTTTATTTAACTGTTTTCTTTTAAAATAATCCATTACACTTTTATATACCAGGTATTTTCAGCCTTAAATTGTACTATAAGATCTAATCGATCATATAATTATCAATATATTACACAAACGTATTTTAAAATTTATAATTTTTTAGTAATTGACCATTCTACCCTATTATGACCAATAGATAAGGGCACAATATATATATATATATATATATATATATATATATATATATGGCTGCAAACAGGAGTTTGCTATTAACTGAAAGAAGACCCTTTGATTCCTCTTGGAGGCCTTAAAGGAACCGAGCAGGGCAAATTCCTAATGTCCACTCCATACGTTCTTATCGTTGCAGCTGTTATTACTATGTGATTATTCATATAGTATACAGACATGGATCGGCTGCTCACCAACATGCATTAGCCAGCATGGTGAGTTTATTGGCTTTTTACCTCCGAGTTTAAGAATATTTTTTCAATATATACAATCATGACAGACAAAAATAAATCATGGCCCTTATTCCCAGGAGGCTGTAAAGTCACCAACTAAGGCAGCGCTTGGTGGCTGAAGGCGGAGGGTGCTAAGAATCCCCTGATTGCGGACTCAGGCTGCCATTTGATGATGACTTTTTATTTAGGCACTTACAACTGCAGATCACTTTCAAGTAAAGGAAGATTGCAAGAGTTAGAAGAAGAACTGTCTTATATTAAATGGGACATTATTGGACTTTGTGAAGTTAGAAGAAAAGGTGAAGAATCAATTGATTTAAAAAGTGGACACATACTCTACTATAAAGTTACAAATATTGGAAATACAAGTGGAGTAGGATTCATTATAAATAAAAAATGGAAGAATAACATTATGGAGATTGATGGTGTATCAGACAGAGTGGCAATATTAGTTTTACAACTTAATAGAAGATATCAATCATAGTGATGAAGTTATAGAAGATTTTTATATGGATGTACAAAAGGTTTTTGATCAGAGTAAACAACATTTTAAAATTGTTATGGGAGACTTTAATGCTAGAATTGGTAAACAAATGAAAGTTGAAAATGCTGTAGGTAGTTTTGGTTATGGTAATAGCAATGAGAGAGGACATAAACTTGTGGAGTTTGCAGAAAAAGAAAAACTTTATATAATGAATTCTTATTTTGAAAAAAATGTTAAAAGGAAATGGACATGGAAGCATCCAAATAAAGGTACAGCAGAATTGGATTATATTTTGACTAACCGAAAATACATATTTCAAGATTGTAATGTTTTTAATAAATTTAATACAGGAAGTTATCACCGATTAGTAAGATGTAAGATACATGTTAATGCAAAACTAGAGAGACAAAAATTATTAAAAAAAACAATATTTACAGTTGATATTCCTAATCTTTAGAAACATTCTAATGAATTTAAATTAGAACTTAAAAATGGGTTTCAAGAATTAGTAGATTTTGAACATGATTCAGATTTGAATGACATTAATAGGAAAATAAGCCATACACTTTTAAAAACTGCAACAAAGATAGCTGTAGAAAAAAGCAGCAATTGACCAGTAAAATTTCTACTGAGACTAGAGAATTTATGAAGAAAAGAAGGAATATGAGGATATACAACAATGATGCATTAAAAAATATTGAATATCTCGAATTTTGTAAAATGGTGCGGAAAAGAGTTCAAAATGATATAAGAAAGTAGACAGGGAAAAAAAAACACAGCCTTTGTCTAGTAGTATGATTGTAATGTGAAACCAGAACAATCACAAGCCAACAAAGTAATAAAATTTTTGAAACTGTTGTTATCCACAAATGAGAACTCAAATGATAACCTTTAATCATTGTAAATAACTTTCATTGTAAACAACTAATTTGAATAAAGTTTGTTTGAAATGAAGAAAGTATTGTAACGATCAGGAAAAGGGAGACTTACGTCAACTGCACTACAGGGCGCCATCTAGGCATTTGAACCTAGAAAAATTTATAAAGTAGGCAGATACGTAAGTCAAAAAAAAATAATTTTTTTTTTTTTTAATTTTGATTCCGGTCGTTAGCCCATGTCACTAGCTCAGTGGAATAGCATAGATTTAATAATATACTCTAAGAGTATATATAAAAAGAATAAAATAAGCCACTGCCAGTAATTAACACACAAACATTTATTTATTTCACATATATATAAGATTCAAAATTATTTTAGTATTAGTTTTACATTTCAAAATTTAACCTACATTTTTAACTTTGATTTTTGACTTTAATTTACATTTAATTACTATTATATTCTAATTTTACATTTTAATTAAGTTTGCACAGATAAATTTATGAAAGCTTGTTTATAAAATGTTGAATATAGATCGGTTACATAGATTTCACGGTCAAAAACATTTCAAAATAAACATAAACGATCAAAATACAAAATTATTGATTACTGACAATTGCTGAGGGAAATTTATACGTAACCCAATAGTATTCACCATAAGATACTTGCATTGTCACCAATAACTTAAAAGACATCCGAATAAATACATTTTAGATACTCACCATAAGGTATCATTATTTATCGAATGTCTATATATTTTTATCAAATATGAAAACCCAAAACATACTTAACCGATAACCAATCCATGCAAGCATCTATAAACAACTTAAATTTAATGCATTTTTATTTAGGGTCGAGTATGAATAGACTACATAGATTTGCATTTGAAAATAAAATATTCTATCCCTATTTAACCTTAGGCTAAAATTCGCAGTCAAACTGGCATCAATTCATCTGATACATCGATGTATTCAATGTAATACGGAATACGGCAGCACCAAAAAGATTAAGAGAAGGCATTGACTCTCATCAGATAGGAATATTACATCTATCTAATGAGAAGAACAATAAAAAAAAACTCCATAGAAAGGAACTGCGTTCTCCGTCTTATAATTCCTTTCATAGGCAAACGGGTGAGTGCGGCGTAAATATAAACGATTCTGCCAGTAGCGAATCTCCGACTACATCTACTAACTACATCAATATATCCAATCCATTGACCCAATTTAACAACGAAACAAATAACCTAAGATTACCCTCCCCTAATATAACTTTACAAATCTATACAGCCATTCACGCCCGACTTAAGTTTAACATTTATATAATTAATTTAACGAAAAACAAAAATCATGATAAAACTTAAAGAACAATAAATAAATAAATAAATGGAAATGATTTTATATATATATATATATATATATATATATATATATATATATATATATATATATATATATATATATATATATATATATATATAAAGAAATACATCAAATAACATTATTAATAAATTAAGTTGGTCAGATAGGATAATATTGCAATCATTTAAATATGGAAAGTTTTAATTTAATGTTCATTATTTATAAAGTTCTTACGGTTTACAACAGTTCATCTTTATCCATTGCTTGCCATGAACGTGAATTCCCATGCCGTCCTAAGATTGGTATTCTGTTGGCTGATTTATTTATCCATCCGGAGGTTTTTGAGTTTAACTGGTCCTCAATGTAGAAAAACGATAGTTCATTTCTCCTTCTTTCTCAGCAGAACTGAAGAGATTGAATCGTGCATCTTTTCAATCTCTTCTCCCGCACCTCTGCACTAACACCTATCTGTCACATTGTAATAATCATCAATCACTAATTAATAATTTCCAAATTTTCCTTTTATACGTATTCGAAGGATTGACTTGGCATTATGTCATCGATGTGATGATCCTTTCGCTGAGATCCGATTTCCCAATGGATTTCTTTCATTGGCTATTTGTTTCTATTGTTTTCCTATCTGACCAATGTTTTTACATTTAAATGCCCAAGGCTGGTTTACATTTAACTAATTAACAATCATTTCCATTTCTGATTAATTTCTGTGTTTTTCAAGATTAAAGATATATTTTTATCTCTAAATCTTTTTAAGTTTTTGTTTTTAAAATACCTTTTCTATTTTTAATACAGTTTCATTTTAATAATTTTTTTTATCTGTGCGATTTAATATATATGAGTTTAAGATGATATTTAATTTCAATTTTTAATTCTTAAAAAAAATTTTTAAATGCGAACTTTTTAATTTACTTTCATGTTTAATAAATATAAAAAAAACAATGTAACGAACATCTATGCTCGTTACAGTATATTTGTGAACTAGCAAGGAAAGCTATAGAAGAGAATAAAGTCTCAAGAGTGTAAAACAATATTTTGGTATTGGTAGAAAATTTATATTTGCAATAAGAAAAAAGATGGCATTATTACTAAAAAGAGAGATGACATCATAAAATGTGTAGAAGACTTCTATCAAGAATTATATAGTAATAAAGAACAAGTGCCTCCTATACATATTATATCTTCTGAATTGCCTAGAATTTTGAATGAAGAAGTGAGACATGCAATTAAATTTATAAAGAAAGGGAAGGCGCCAGGTAATGATGGATTTGTAATTGATATATTAAAAGAAGCAGGTGAAGAAATATAATTTTTTTTAGCAAAGTTATATATCAAATGTCTAAATGATAAAGATGTACCAGATGATTGGAAGAATGCAGTATTAATATTAACATTTGAAAAAGGCGATAAAGAAGATATTAGAAATTACAGACCTATCAGTCTTTTATCAGTTTTATACAAAATTTTTAGTAAGATAATTACAACTCGTCTACAGAAAACACTGGATTTCCACCAACCAAGAGAACAAGCTGGATTTAAAAGTGGTTTTAGTACAGTAGATCATATCCAGGTATTGAGAGAAATTATAGAAAGGACAAATGAATATGAGTTGTCTTTATGCTTAGGATTTGTAGACTATTAAATGGCATTTGATAAACATTTCTTCAGTGATTAAAGCATTGGATCATCAAGACGTAGATCCAGGATATTATCATATTTTGAATAATATTTATAAAAATGCAACAGCAACAATTAGATTACATAATGATAGTAGGAAAATCAACATTGAAAAAGGTGTAAGACAGGGTGACTCCATATCTCCAAAACTTTTTACAGCCATGCTGCAAGAAGTATTTTGTGGATTAAAATGGGAAGCTAAAGGAGTGAAAGTAAGTGGAGATTATTTAAGTCATTTAGATTTTGCAGATGATGTAGCTGTTTTTACACAATGCTTTGGAGCTACAGGAAATGTTGCAGGAGTTATCAGATGAACGTAGGAATGTAGGATTAAAGTTAAATGTTAAAAAGACTAAAGTAATGTTTAATAGATTTTCTCAAAATATGAAAAAAAAGATTGATTACGATGAGTTAGAAGAAGTTAACAGTTACAAATACCTTCGTCAGATTATTAATACAGATGGAAATATAAGGATGAAATTAATCATAGAATTAAACTTGGTTGGAGTGCTTTTGGTAGAAATAATTTGATACTAAAAGAAAATATGCCTATGTGTTTGAAAAGGAAGGTTTTTAATAAATGTGTTTTGCTAGTTTTTACTTATGGATCTGAGACTTGGACACTTAATAAAAGAGCAATACAGAGACTTCAGGCCACTCAAAGAAGTATGGAGAGATGCATGTTGGGAGTAACAAGAAGGGATCGAAAATGCAATGTATGTGTAAGAGAACAAACAGGTGTTACTGACCTCATTGAAAAAATTAAAAGACTGAAGTGGAGTTGGGATGGACATATTGTTAGAAGAGATGATAACAGATGGACAATTGAAATTTTACACTGGTTTCCAAGAGATTGTAAAAGACCCAGAAAGAGACTACACGTGAGATGTATGGATGAAATAAGAAAGTGTACAGTGGTGATGTGGACAAGAGAAGCTAAAGATAGAAAAAGATGGATTGAACTTGGAGAGACCTTCATCCTGCAGTGGATTGATAATGGTTGATGATATATATATATATATTGAACCGGATACTTCATCGCATTCAAAAATTCTATCATGTAAATTAAAAAAACAAGTTTTATATTTGCAATAACCCACATACCTATTTATATTGAAATCTTACATTTTTAATTCTCAGTGGATTTTAGTATAAAATAAATTTTTTATTATGCTTGTTTTATTTTAAAATAATTATAAGCAAGCAAAGCTTAATTAGTCTTCTTATAAAAGTATTTTATTAAAAAAAACTAAAAAAAAAATTAATGTTGATTTATTTTAAAGCTGAGATTTAGTTCGATATGTTTTTTTTTAAAAAAAAAGTAATAATAATAATTTTGTAAGATAAAGCCCTGTAAGATATTGTTTTTCTAATTAAGATTGAGTGGGAGATGGAGATTTATCCTGGTTGAAAGTTGAAAAAAAAAGATTGCGTGGGAGATAACAATGGACATAAATAGCTCTGGGTTTTTTTGTATTATCAGATTATTCAGAGAGACTATTCTCATCATTCAGTTCTTTTTGCTCAGCTTATTCAGCTTCTTGATTGAGGATTCATCCAGATTTTAGCTGTTATTGAACTGCTGCATCGTTAAAGTGATTCGAATTTTTATTTGATATTTGTTCCACGAGAATCACCAAGTTGAATTTCCATTGACTGACAATAATTCTATTTGCTGTGATAGTAGCATCCATTCAAATGCCATGCCTATAATATACACCATAAAGAATCTCCAATACATGATGGGCTGAGCCTTTCCAAAGATGAACCTCAGGAGCTCCAAATTGTGACTTCAATCAGACATAAGTGTCAAGTCCAGAGCAGATCCCGATAGTGCCTCCATTCTTTTGAACCTGTAGTACATGACAGCCGTTGTATAGGACTCTATAAACTGAACTTTGCATAAACAGCAGGAATTAATATTACCTCAAGGTAACTTACTTTTCCATATCAAAATCAGCGCTAAATCTCTAATTCTCTAGCAAATCTCAGCTTAATCTTAAAAGAAATTATATTTATGACATGTAATTTATCAACTTACATATTAATGTATTGGTCTTTTTATTTTATTTTTACATTACAATCTTGGTAGCAAGATTTTTCCATCTTAAAAATATTACTTATTTGAGAGTGTATGGCGAGTGATATCTTATATGCTTAATATTTTCTCAGTTCTATGATTAACTCTTGATAAATACTCAGACTGACCTTAGTAGTTTTCTTTTGCTCTCCTGTTTTTTTTTGTTTGTTTGTTTGCTTTGTCGTTAAACTTAATCAAACTTGGTTTGCATTTCTGCAGACCACTAATCCTTTGGCTGGCGGTTTAAAAAATATAGGATTTTGTTTTCTTGGTAGAGATTTATTTTCTATAACTCAGATTACGTAGTTCATAATGTTACTTTTCTTGCATGAGACTAACCTTGGCTCATTTAAACATACTTGTCCATGAGTGTTTTGCAGAATTAGGACATTTTTGGTTCTGACATTTCTTTTCTGGACTAAGAAAAGCTCATCTGTGCTGTCCCATTGTTCTCCACAAGCATCCATCTTACTAAATCTCTATAGGGAAAATGGAATTGGTTGGGTGAACCGCTAGCAGGAAGATAAAAGCCCTTATTCTGTTATAGTTGAGAAATGAACTTGTCTGCCTGGGTATTTAACATATTAATGCTCACATACACTCAATGTTATGATCTGCTAAGAAAATTTAGATCAAGTTCTCAGATTTATTTTGTTATTGTTTAATAAATAAAAAAAGTTATTGTAATTATTTTGGCTGACATTTGTCTCAGTGTTTCCTCAATTGTCTAAACAACACTCATGAGCTTTTGCTCTGCTTGGGTTTAGTCTGGCACCCTCATGTTCATATATCCTGCCCACCCTTAAAATAAATGTCTAGTTCCGATTTTCGGACCAGTGGCACCCTCATGGTCAGGATTTACAAAATCTTTCGTCCAGTACAATATATATATATATATATATATATATATGTATATATATATTGTAATGGTTCAACATATATATATATATATATATATATATATATATATATATGTTGAACCATTACAATTTAGTCAGTAGCTAAATTTGTAGTAATGTGCATGAAAGAAAATGTGGAATAAAAATCATCATCACATTTTTATATAGTAAAGGAAGCTGTAGGGCACCCAAGTTTAAACCTTACAAGATCAAGTTCTAAAAGCCTAAGACAGAAAGAGAGTGGGGGAAACAGTTATGTTCTTTGTTTTTTGTGTGTTGATAAAAACTCAAAAAGAGTAGTACACACATTTGATTATTCAATAGTTAATTTTTATATAGGGTTATAACATATATAGGCAGTATGTGTGTAAGCTATTTAGTTTGTTATTCTAATCTTGCAAATATTAATTTTCTTTAAGATTGGTCTACACTTTAAGCTAGATTGTACTATTTATTCTGTGCTTCTATTTTTTTTTTATATAGTTGTAATTTGGGGTTTAAAAGTTGTAAGAATTTAGTTTTAGATATTAAAACTATAAATTGCTAAAAAGCATTCAGATTATTTTAATGGGCCAGTTTTATAAATGATTTGAATAAAGTGTGTGTGTACATTGCATAAAGAAATCTACATTTATTACATATTGAAAAAGGAAAAGAAGAAAATCTGTTAAATTATATATATATATATATATATATATATATATATATATATATATATTATTACTCAACAATTTTGTGTTGTAAAGATTGTTTGTCATGTGGAGGCTCAGATAGTTGTGACTGATATGTGAAGAAAAGGATTAAAATGATGTTACTTCAAAACAGGATTAATCTGAATAATCAGGATAGTGTGATTTTTCATATGTTTCTGGAAAAAGTCACACTGTGAATCTAAAAATGAGTTTGCTGAAAACAGAAAAAAATAAGAATATAAAACCAGTCTGGAAAGTCAGCTAAAGGAGATTTTAAATATTGAAACTAAGGAAAGACAAGCATTTTAATTCTGCCAGATATCAATTTAAAATCTTTTTTTTTTAATATAAAGTTTTTTTTTGTTGAAGATTGAACACAGAATGGCAGGTTAAAATATATATAGATTTCATCTGGGGCTTTTCTGGCCCACAGAGCCAGCATATCATACAGAAAAAAATGTCTTGTCTGAAATTAAAATATTCTACATCTGATGACTGATGGAAAGAAATGTGATATTTTAAGTGGAAAAGAAAAAAAATAATCTACTAATAAGTATTGAATCAGCTAGTCCAGTTATTCCAGTGACTGAATTTAAACCCAGGCAAAATTATTTTGGGAAAACAACTGATATATTCCAATTATTAGAAGAATTATACTTAACAGGAAGAAAAGAAAACATTCCAGTGCCAAATAATTCCCAATAAAGCAAATAACATCATCATTATTAAATAATTACAAGCCTCAGGAAAAGAGACAGTTCCAGTGAACCATGGAAATTGTTTGCTGCAAAAGTATAGACATTCACAAGTTAAGTTTGAACTCTTAGGAGCCTCCACAGAATAAAAAGGGACTGGTAATATGAATTTTTGTTATATATTTTCTTTTTATGATATCAAAGACTATTCGTAAAATTTTAGCAATGAAGTTTTATATTTTTTTTCTCAGAACTTTAACACAACCAAAATCGATTGAAACCAAAATTTTCTTCAATAATAATAGCAATAACCTTGAGTAATAATTTTGTGTATGTTAAAACTGTTATACCCTGCTTATTAGTGAAGTTTATTTTCTAAAAGGTATTATTGTATACTAATCTAAAATTATGAAATGTTTGTTAATATGTAAAAGATTTTTTTTTGTATTATTATTTTGTTTTTAAATAATATTTTATTTCTAAGGGTATCAACACACACATACACAGTAATACATGAACCTGTTACATGTATATGAGGATGTGTGAATATGATAATTACAGGCAGCATTAAGATTTTAGATTATTTTTGTTTTAAGTTAAGGAATAGCGATCTCGAAGCTTAGAAGGGAGGGGGAGAAATAATTTAAAAACTTGTTTCTGGAAATCTTCTTTCGGTTCCACTAGCATTTTTCTCATTAATCATTCTATTTTATATGTTAACTTTACATGTTGGATTATAAAAGTATGTATGCACAAAAGAGTGTTTTTTATATGAAATATTTTCTTGTGGATTGAAAATCTTAGAAAATTTGGTATCTAATTTAATATACATTATATCTTTGAAGGGAAAGAGGGAAGAACTTAAAATTAATCTTATGAGTGCAATATAGTCAATTATTATTATTATTAGTCAAATAAATTCTGAGTTTTATCTTTAAATGGTCTGTATATGTTAGTAATGCATTAATAAATGTTAATTTGTTTTATTAAATGAGGCATATATTTTCATTGAGAATATTCTTTATTAGTTGTGATCATTCATCATCAATGGTGAATATTAATTCTTTAAGATATAATTATATATACTAAGATTAACCAGTAGTTATGAATTTCTTTAGAATGAAATTTTATGTTAGGCTTAGTACTAAAGCTGTGGTTGAAACCATTATCATTATCATTATCATCATCATCATCATCACATTTTAATTAATGAGATAGATAAATGTTTAAAGGCCATACATAAATAAGTGATTTTATGGTATTTAGTTGACATTCATGAATCATTATAATAACCATCATTCCATCATCTACATCATGCAAGGATGAGTGAATTTCCATTCTAAATTAATAGTATAATATGAGCTAGTAAAACTTATAAAGATATTGAAACACATTTATTATGTTAAGATCTAGGAGATGGTACCTGTCTGATGAATTTTATATACACCACTTTAATTTAAGGATGTTTTATATTTAAATGTTAGTGCACGCAGTAATATGGGTCTAACAGCAAAGTCCTCCATTTTTTGTTAGAAATAAAGTACCAAAAGGGGTTCATACCTGGTACTTGTGAAAAGGTTATAAGATATAACTTTGTCTAGGTTAAAATAACCTAGTGGCACCCTGCTAATATGCACTGGACATCAAACCAAGAAATGAAAGTGGGTAAAATCTACTGTTGGATTTATTGAGAAGATATTTTATTGAGTTACCAGTGTACTCACTCACTTGATGTTATTTCCTGAGTTATAATAGTTTGTTCTTAATAATTTATTTATAGATTCTACTTGTTTATTGATGGTACAATGGCTGCCTAACTAGGGTTTGAAATAGGCCAGATACCAGATAACTGAAATGACTAGTCTCCAAGCATTATTGTTGCTCATTAATGATATTATGATATATTTTTTTAAAATCTTAAATAGAATGGATGAATTAAGCCAGCAATATTTTGATTGATACTGACTCATATTTTATTAAGTTACAATGATTTTGATCATTCCGACATTACAATTATTTATTTATAGTTACAATGATTAATTTAAATTGATTACCAAGGAATGAAATATTTTATAGCTACTACTTGTTAAAAATACAACAATGATCTCATTATTAAGTTACAATATATTATCTTAGTCAGACATAGCATCTGAGACTATTATTGGTTGTTTTGTCATCCCTGGTGTTTGCTTCGAGATGGCACTATTTCTAGGTCAATTCCTAGAAATATACTATTTCACCGGCATTCACCCAACAAAAGAGGAAATTTTCTACACTATAAACACAGAAAAAGAGTCCTCACATTATGTTGGGCGGCAACAGAAGCCAACACAAAGAGACTTCTTTCTATGATAAAACACAGAAAGAGTTCCCGATGACAGATGCCAGTTATGGCTTTTCTATGCTAAAAGCAAAGAGAAATGTCTTTATTGGCTTGCCATAGTTGATTTTGTTATTCAGTTTCTCGTAATCTTTGAATATCTATTATCTCTGTAGATTTGTGTGAGAGTGTGTGTATTTGAGCCAGTCATAGTTTTTTTAAAATTTGATTAGACATATTTTTTTTTAATGTGATGTAACTTACTTTAGTGTTGTAAGTTTATTAATAATGACGTGAAGCTTCCATGAGGAATGGGTAACCCTCAAAAAGTGATTGGAAAGGGTATACACTAGCATTTCTTTGACAATCATGTGACAAATAATGTTGTCATGAGAATTCATTCAAAAACAAGTAAGATGACTGCCACCTATAACTAGGAGTATTTGAAGCTGTGGCAATGGCCATCAACTGAAGCCAGCGCTGTGGCGTATTTGCAAAATAAAAATATCCAGTTGAAATAGAAAAAAATTGTCTTTGTGGTGAGGGAATGCGAATTGATGCTAATAAAGATCTGTTATGTCCACCAGTTATATATAATACTCACTGGCAAACAATGTATGCAGTAAGCCAACCTTGCCCTGCCTATATATGCATATAACAATCAGAATCCCTTGAGACTAATGCCGGTAGAATAAGAAAAGCAGATTTAATTACAATACAATAATATATACATATTTACACGAATACATTAAAACAATCATTATACATTTATATCAAACAAACCCAAAGGTATACCAAAATAAGAAGAATGAAGATCTCTGCAACCTACTTTATAGTCCCTATATGCAGACTCTTGGACGTTCGGAGGCCAGCAGTCCGCTCTGGGACTACTGTGCTAAATAAGCGATGTTCAGCACCTTTCACAGTTTATCTGCATTGGTAGAACTCCCAGTTTGTAAGTGGCTGATGCTTTACACTTGCAATCATTTTGCCAGTTCTGATTTTTCTGGATTTGATTGGTCAAATCTTGTCCATCCGTCCTGGTCAGATCAATCCCTCCCAGTTGACTTGCAGAAGCAGATTTAGACTTATGTTTTACTTTGATTGATTACCACTTTTGCAGCTTGATTACATATTTAATTATTCATATTGTTTATCTGCAAAGTTCCTTCATTAATTAACCTTTTTCTATCGAAAAGAATTTGTTCACAAATTATACACATACATACGATTAAATATTAAATCCCCCATTTACTATTGTTATTTTGTGTGTATTTTAATTCTACACCTACATAACAATACTTCCCCCAAGTTTGATGATTATTTGTTAGACTTCGAACTTATCATAGAATCATTTAAAGATTTGGGAGGGTTTATTTTCATTTTTAGTTGTTGCTGTGAATTATTTTCCATTTGTAATGACGTATGTGTAGCATTAAAACACACACAAAATAATAATAGTAAATGTTATATAAATTACATTACTTTTTATAGATTTATAATTACGTATTGCTTTTTAATAAAATTATTTATTTACTCTTGAAAAAAAAAAAACGGTAACTTTAAAAAGACACACATAAAGTAAAAAAAAAAGTAGAAAAAAAAAAACACCGTAACTTTAAAGACACACACACAAACTAAAAAACAATATAAGATTAATAAACATTTACAAAAATGAAAGACTAACATCATATAATAGTATTAGTTACTAGAATATTTTATTACAAATCTAATAAATCAGATGTTTTGATATCAAATCAATCACACAGGTCCGCCCCGAAATCATTATATGTATATGTTTTTGGTTAGCATCAACGCCATCCAGCGGTGAACACCAGGGATGAGAAAACGACCCTGTTATTTAATAAATGCATTCAATGAAAGAAATGAGAGTAGGTTTTATCACTTGCTAGATTCATACAAGTGAAAAGTTTTTTAATAATATACTGCAAAACAAAAGCTTATCGGATAGCTTTTTACATGGATTGATTTGAAAAGAACAGTAGTTAATAGGATTATCAGTTATGGTATGGTACAAATTTGAAGAGTGTTTTCATTCTTTTTATGCTCTAGATAAAAATTCATAGATAATCACACATTGATATCAATTACCTAACTAGAATGCTTAAGTGTCAGCTACCTAATACAAATGTCCCAAGCCTGCTAAAAAATTTTCGTGTAAAGATGTCTGCCCATCCTTGCACATGTATTAAATGGATTATGTCCTGTACATGTGGGGTTCAGATTGACTTTAGGTCAACATGGGTGTGACAACAATCTCAGCCTTAGGGTGGCCTTTGAGCATTCCATCATCAGATTTTCAATTGGATGGACGGTTGAAGAGTTGGAGGATGTAATAGATTGGAGCCTGTCCATTAAAGTAGGATGATTGTCTATCTTAATATATATCTGAGCATTTATAGTATATATGTGTGGGAGATGATAATCTGGACCAACTGATGATTGCTAGTTTAGCATGAAATACGAATATTGGTGATTATTTATCTTTTCAGCATATATGTGCTTGAGTGTACAGTGATATTAGATAGAGTGGAGAGTGATGGGTCATCTGAAAGTATGTGCTCATATACCCTATATTAAAAATGTTAATGCAACCAGAAGAGTTTGATAAACTAAAGAAAATGGATTAGAAAATTACCAAGTCACCCCGATCTAATTTTCAAATGGTCACCATATGAAATGTATCCAAAACCCTATCTAGCAAGAAAATGAAGCTGAATTAAAATCATTTGGTACTCCTGTTTGCTAATGCACATTTTATTAGAGGTTTGTAAGTAAGAGCATGCCAGGGAAAAATAATTTTAGCTCATAACAAGGGGAAAATTAGACCATAGAAGCCAGCCCTATGTAATGACTTTTATGAATGTGTATTGCAAATAAGTCTTTGAAATATTTAATTGGTAGAAATGAAGTGGGTACCATAAGTAAGGAAAGAACATTTAAAATTATTATTATTGTTTTATGTGTTTTTTTGTGTTAAAATATATTGCTTGTAGACATTAACATTTTGTCCAACTTAAACTATAAGTATACAAATGTATGTATGGTATGTATGTAAACATATAGAATTATATAATGATGTAGGCAATTTTTTTGTATTTATTAAAGAAATTAATGTCTTAGCAAAATTAAATTATACGTGTATGAATGTATTTACAACAAAATAATCAATTTAACGGTAACAAAACACTATAAACAGTCTTTAAATCCACAGAAGTACTTTTGCTTAATTTCTAAAAACTGCCTTAACTGCTATTAAATTTTAAAAAAATATATATATATGCATAAAGATGTGTATATATTTTTTTGTATTTATTTATGATTTTTCCAACAATCTACTTTTGTATGAACTCTAATGTAATATGAACTTCCCATGTATATTTTTCTAATTATTATTTAATTAATTAAATGCTATTGTTTTGTTCCTGGATGTACTCTTGCGTCTTTATATCAATATTTTTTTTGTGTGTAAGTAAAGTATTTGTGATAGTAAATCCGACTTATGCAAACATTCATTAACAAGAGACCATTTGATTTTCCAGCACCGGCAATGTCTATTATTTCTATCATGAGGCGCTTTAAGATAATGGTATTGTAGTAATAATCTGTGCATTAAGCAATAAAAGCTTCCTTTCTCTGAATTATAAGAATCTGACATTGGAGGATTAATAAAATGAAAATCAATAAGATTGTGCAAGGAAAGTTTTAATATCATAAACCTATTGTTGATAAGATGAACTATTTCAACAGTAGTAAATACTAAATTGAACTTCACAGTGAATCCAATATCAAGTACTCTTATTAGTATTTGACAGACTGATCTGCCCTTCCAATAAACACGGGGTCTTCTATATTTTCTATTAAACATTCCTACTTTGAGAGATATTTTTTATTATAAGTAACTTATATTATTCTAAAATATTGATGGGTCATTAGTCATCACTGCTATCTTTCATTCGGACCTTGATATTTTGTATCAAATAAAGTTTGCACATATCATGTAATAGTATTTGGAAAAAAAGATTCATAAAATTCACACTTATTATTAGCATTACCTCCCACCTTACCTTTACTTCTGACATTACTACTGCTGCTGCTGCTGCTGCTGCTGCTGCTGCTGCTGCTGCTGCTGCTGCTGCTGCTGCTGCTACTGCTACTGCTACTGCTACTGCTACTGCTACTGCTACTGCTACTGCTACTGCTACTGCTACTGCTACTGCTACTGCTACTGCTACTGCTACTACTACTACTACTACTACTACTACTACTACTACTACTACTACTACTACTACTACTACTACTACTACTACTACTACTACTACTACTACTACTGCTACTACTGCTACTACTACTACTACTACTACTACTACTACTACTACTACTACTACTACTACTACTACTACTACTACTACTACTACTACTACTACTACTACTACTACTACTACTACTACTACTACTACTACTACTACTACTACTACTACTACTACTACTACTATTATTATTATTATTATTATTATTATTACGTTTCAATAAAGGCTTTATTGATCTCAATGGTTTACAAAAGTTTACATCTAGAAAATTTCAAATTTTACATACAATGAGTAATATTAGGGTAAACATATATATATATAAAGGAAATTCAATGATTACACTTTGTGGTTAATGGACTATAACAATATAAAAGATAAAAAAAAAACAAAAAATACTTAGAGTTCTAAAGTTTGATGAGCTTAGTTTTGTGTGCATGTCTTTTTGAATGTTAGTTGTATGATAGTTTTTTCACAGCATTGATGGTTGCCTTAACAATGACCATGTTGCTGCATATAAATGGGGGTTAGTTATTATTATTCTATCTCTATTTCTAATGTGTAACAGTTTGTTGCTAAATGTAGCTGGGTGTCGTCTGGTATTATTGCCAATTAAGAAAGTACATCTGGTGCACCAGTACGCGTATAGTACAAACGTGGCTGCCTTAATGCTAGGTATTGATCTTCCGTGAAAAGCAACCATTATATGATTAATGATTGTACCTGGTTTTCTGTAGGTGCGACACATCATCTGTCGTGTTTGGTTAAGTGCTATACATTGATAAATAATGTGGTCCAGCCTCTCTTCTGCTCGATGGCAGAGTCCACAGAAAGGATCAATAGATCTGTACATTCTTTTATGATAAAGAAAGTGGGTTGTTGGCAAGGCAATGAGATTCATTTTAATGATAAAATCAAAGTATTTGGGCTCTAGAGCCCATTTTTATATTCCTTGAGTAGTCTTTTGTTGTTAATTCCTAGCATAGGTTGTATAGCATTAGTATCTGTTTCTCTGTTTATTAAATCATAAATATCCCAGTATGAATACTTATGCAAATATTATTCTGGAATCTTGTCTGTGGTTTTGCATTGGTATATAATGTTAGTGAAAAAAGAACCTTTTGGAGGTGGTCTATCTGTTGGAGTAACTTCTAGCAAGTGGTTTATTTTTGGATATTTGGCAAGGATTGTAATTATTGAGTTCCTTAAATTTTGTAAATGAAAAATGTTAATGTTGTGCAAGCCAAGTCCATTCTTTATTAGGGGTTGGCTAAGTTTTTTTGTGGAGATTGCTACTGTTTTTCTGGCCCAAAGTAGTTTATTACATATGGTTTTAATTTTTGAAATAAATGCCTTCGAGAATGAAATAACCGGTACATAGTATGTTATTTTGGTTGTGATAAGCTGGTTAATTAACTGTACTTTGGAATACAGTAAAAGATATGCCTTGGACAAGGAGTTTATAACTTTTGTGGCTTCTTCTTTTAGTTTATTTTGGATGTGGCATCTCATTCCCGTAATTCCCATATGAAATGGGAACCCAAGGAATGAGTTTGGTTTTGATTTGTAAATTGATGTACATGGTTTACCAGTGTATAGTAACCAGGCTGTGGTTTTTGCCACATTAAACTTTAATTCGTATTTCTGTGAATATTCTTTTAATATTTTTTGGAGTTGCGGTATTTGTTTTTTTGATGTTAGAAATATGGTAACATCATCCATATAGGCAATGCATGTAGTGCGCTGTGTTGTGTCTGGTATCTCGATCCAAATAAATGCATTTTGTATGCTTTTAATAAGGGGATTGATGTAAAATATAAACAATAGTGAACTAAGAGGGGATCCTTGGGATATAGATTTGGTGGGTGTGAAAGATGATGAGTTTCTTCCATTTAAAGTTATATGGATCTCTCTGTTCAGAAGCAGGTTAGCAATTATATATAGGTGTGTTCTAGGAATTTCTGTGACTTTTAGCATTTTCAGAAGTGTGTATATATTGACTGAGTCAAATGCAGCTTCTATGTCAAGCTGCACGACAATGGGTCCGTATTTTTCGCTTTTTTACTGTGGCTAGAATTGCTTTGAAGAATAAGGCTGCTTCTGTTGTTGAAGAGTTTTTCTTTGCATATTGTGCTTCGGAGATAAGTGTCATAAAGCATCTAAGTAAATTCACAACAGAATATTTGTGTCAGTTAGCAAACCATGTAGTGCAACAAATTCAACACATGGAGGGTGTCTATCCAATAGCCATAGTACCCTATAATAAAAAGAAAGCAATTATCCCACCTATTACAGACCTCAGGCCAATATCTATGGGACCTTTGCCGATCAAAATTATGGAGAAAATTATTAAAGATGATGATGATGATGATTATTATTATTATTATTATTATTATTATGGTACTCTCCAAGCCACAACGACTAAGCCAGATTGTGTAAAACAGTCCATTTTTAGACAATATTTTAAAGGCTCCTTCTACGTCTGTTGTATGCAAGGTGATTTCTAAATATGATTACCTAAATATATAATCCTTGCTAGCTAAAACTCCTGCTAAAAACTGCAATGACTATAAGTACAGTATTCATTCTTTAAAACTATATTTTGTTTATAAATTGACGTCAATTTTAATATATATATATATATATATAAATTGACGTCAATTTTAATATATATATATATATATCAAGTTTATTGTTTGAGTTATTTATTTTTGAATATTTTTTTAACTCAATTCTCTTGATATATGTGTGGAAAAGTCAATCATTATATCAAAGTAGCTCTATATCTTGGAGCCAGATATATTGTTATTTTAAATTAGTAAACGATTAGAAATTTAATTAGTGTAAAATTTCCATTAATTTCATTGCAGTATAATTATTGCATTTTATGAATCCGAAGGAAGAATATAGATTGCAAAATACTATTTGATTTCCTTATTCTAAACGAAATGACTGTAGGCCAATTTTTAAACATCAAAAATTTACCTAGTTATACAAAAAAACTTGTTATGCTAGAGCTAAGTTCACACCTTATTTCTAGGAGGAAGTTAACCGTATAGTTAGTTGTTGGGGGTCATTCCAGTCAGGAACAGAAATTGTTTAGACTGTATTAAAATTGTTTAAACTTTCATTTGGAATATATATTAGTGCTTCACAAATTGTAGTAAATTTCTATTAATATTGTAAAATTTTATTATAGAATTTTATATTTTTAATATCTTTTTTTGTACTTTTCATTTAATTTAAGATATAAAGTTTTTCCGGTGAAAATATTGCATTAATTATTTTAAAACATTGATTATATTTTTACTCAAGGTAAGTGATTCAGTATTTTATTATAATGAATTTTATTTTAAATTGTTAATTTTACCAAACTTGTATTGTTGAAGTTAATACGAAAAGGGAAAATAAAAGTAATCAGAGTCTTTAAAGCACGGTGCCAGTTTTCGGCAGATTGCTGCCTGAATCATAGTGCAAGCAGAAACTGCGTTATTAAAAATATGCATATATAGTTGTGAAGAAAGAATCTTTTCTATTGATAGAATGAAAATCCCTTGCAATAGTCCAACTGTGTTTAAATTTTCTTGCCACACATTGTTCTTACATTTGAAGGAAATAAAAAAAGATCGATTTGTATTCAAGATGTAATCTAGATTTATTATATGAATAAGTGTGCTAAGCAACTCTCCTTGATCTGTTAACATGAGATTTATGATAATCCACAGAGCCACAGGTTGGGACAAAGAATGAAATGTTATATACGACCTAGAAATGTGTTCAAAAGTTATTCTGTCTTTTGTGTTGTTTAAATGGTTGTTGAGTGAGGGGGAGGGGTGACACTAAGATAACTCTGAATATGTCCACACAAATATTTTGAAAGTTCATTGCTATACAAGAGGTGCAAGACAGGTTTATCCATGGTTTAGATGGGTTATTTATTGAAAGAAAATTTGTTAATGTTATTATAAAATGTTTCAATTTTTTTATTAGTTTATTATAGTTATATCTGATATTCATTTAATACTTAATGTAAGATTCGATATTGATTTTTATGTCAGTCTCGTACTAGCATAATATTTTGTTTCTATGTAAGAAGCCTTTCAGACCTGCTAGTTTGTGTTTAAATGGAACTTTAGACTTGGTATGGAT
Organism: Epiperipatus broadwayi; assembly: GCA_028023455.1. Classification (NCBI taxonomy): domain Eukaryota; kingdom Metazoa; phylum Onychophora; class Udeonychophora; order Euonychophora; family Peripatidae; genus Epiperipatus; species Epiperipatus broadwayi. The sequence continues at coordinate 1,878,071 of JAQFVV010012453.1, read as the reverse complement.
GGCTCCTCTCACTTGGATTGGTTTCATATTTATTTTAAATTCCAGCTCATTATTCTTTCTTTTGATATACATACTGCTCACCAGGTGTGGTCATAACTTAATTAGAATACAATTTTTGATGGAGAAACTAGCAGTTAAACAAAGAAATTAGATTATAATTTTTGGAGGGAACAACCTGCAGTAAAAACAGATCTGTTCATGCAGAAACTGTCAGTGAATATCCAGTTCAACAGTAAATGATTCAAAGTCAATCATTCTGGCAGTAAATTCGCAGGACTACCAGCGCTTTAAATACTGATTTAATAATTTAATGGTGATGGCTGCAGTCAGTATGGAAGAGATTTAAGATTACTAAAATCTTGGCATTGCTTTTGAGTTCCTGTCCCTGTTGCTTCCTGTTGTATGCTGTCTTGGCATCATAGTCAGGCCTTAATCCAGAAGAATATGTGGAACTATTAACAATATATTGAAATAGAAGAAAGAGCATAGAACCTAATATCTTATGAAAACCATTTATTATAAAGCAAAGTAACAGTTTTCATGCGAGAACCACAACAATAAACCAAATCAAAATGGAGAGAATTCCCACATCAGTTAATGTGACAGCCATGGGGTAGAAGCCTGCTTTGGTGCACCCATCCTGCACCTTCCTGCCATCAAAATGTAGCCACCCAGATTCAGTCAGTGAAGATGATGAAGATCACCAGACTAAAATAACTAAAGAAAGAAGTCCTTCTTGCCCTGTGAAACAGATGTATATAGCATGTCCAGAGGTTCCAATTCCAGAAGAAATCTCCAGACACTGTATCGTAACATTTATTTTAATCACTTGATATTGTTTCTCAAATATGATTTATATATTTATGTAATACATTTATAACATATTTAAAATCTAATCACTCTATGAGATTAATTGATATTTTGGTAGTGCATGTATGCAAGATTCTCTAAATCAATCAGTCTTCCACATTTAGCTTAAAATTTACAAACTATATGACAAATATATGCGTCTACCCTTATATTGCCTTTATGTTTCAACCATTTAGATAAGTATTAATAAAGTCAAGATAAGATGCATGACACAATGGTTTTATTTTATTTCTGTGGGTGTTTACATGTATGATAATACCTGATTTTCAAAATATTAAAAATATGGAAGGAATGTAGAAAGAAGCATACACATAAGACCAAGTATTTGATGATAATAGTTTTTTGTTGTTGTTATATTGCCTAAAATAAATGTGTGGGTTCAGAACTCAGGCCACTTCATCTAAAGAAACATTTTTATGTATATAAATTAAGGGAGTATAGTTTTAATCATATATAATATTTTTCATTTATTCTTTGTAATCGTTGATGAGTAATGGGGTTTAATTATTATATATTTATGTGTGAGTGAACAAATATTTTACTTAAGTTATTTCATAGCATGTATGTGTTTTTTTAATTATTCTTTTGTCTTTTTAATAAGAATGTATATAGGACAGCTTTAATTTTCTTTTTTTTTATATATAACCTGAGATAAAGAGAGCTGAGCATAGCATTAAAGAATACTACTATATCAGGCAGTAGATATTTTGATATCCCAATAATATGTTAATAAAACCTATTAGTATGATTTAATGAATGGTTGCTGTGTATTCTTCCAAGGAGGGAATCTTCTCTTCTGGGGAGTAGCACATAAAGGTATTGCAATAATGTCTTTCAAAAATATATAGCAGCCATCTTAACATCTGTAGGCATGGAAATGAAATCAACAATGCTTTAAAACCATGCTGAATTAATAGTATATTCTTGAAATTAAGTTATAAAAATTTATATCTATATTAGGATTAGTACCCAAATCTTATGTACAATTTTTTCATGCTTAATTTGTACACCAGAATTGAAATGGACAAGTGGCATATAAAGGGGAATGCCTGGTACTATATATATATATATATATAGTACCGCTATTTAAGCTTTACAAATTTTATAATAAAATTTGAAGATTAAAAATTTTCAAAGAAGTCTTATTTAATTTTATTGTAAAAATCTGGCATATATTGCTCGACGGAAAAGATAAAAAAAAAAGCTGCCTAATTACTCTTAGAAGTGCACCAAATTTAAAAAATAAAATAAAATAAGAAAACAATTAAAAGGGGGGGGGATTTAACTAAGTAAAAGTTTGAATTAAAAAACAATCTGTTACATAACAACTAAAAATCACTCTCTTATCATTTATTTAAGAGTGAGGGATGCTTGTGTGGATTTTAAAAGTACATTAAAATGTGTATATACGTGTGCATGTATAAAAAAAGTTGAATTAAAAAAAAAAGAAAAATGAATGTAAAGTTTGTAACATAAAAGTTAAGTTAAATTCAAAAATGGCTACAAATAAACAATGAGAATAACTAATGACGAATGTGAACAAATAATGGAAATTTAATTACTAAATTTAATTAATTTAAATGTTAATTAAGCTGAAAATAAAGGGTATCACATATAAATAGGTTTAAAAAATTCATACATCAACAGTTGAGATCAACTTTTTTTCCTATGTCAATGTGTTAGCTGGAAAGCGAACCTGGGCCTACTGCCTGGAAAGCAGTTATGCTAACATCTAGGCTACCAATGCTTGACATCACCTCATCTTTTAGCAAGGTTATTACAGTCGGTGCAAATAAAACATATATTTGTGTGAATGCTGCTTATCAGATGAAGTATGCTACTATACTACAGCCTCTGACCACCTTAGAATATCTGAAGACCTCTAATTATCTGCAATGAATATCTAACAAGCTGAGCCATTCAAATATTTTTCTACTGGACTGAAAGGCAGCAAGGAAACACATTTGTCAGCAATCCAAATCCTAACTGGTTGGTACAACATGCATCACATAGGAGAAAGAAGCAGCCGTCTATCCAGAGAAAGGCCTATCTCAAAAAACCTATAGGTAATATTAATTATTCTTTATTCCCATTTCTATTGAGTCAGTAATTTATGATTGTAGCCATTGCAATCTTTGAAATATCCAGAGTCAACAGAATTGAACTCTTAACTAGCATAAAATAACTATTTATGTGCAGTTACTGTAAGCATCAAATGTTCCCAGAACTTTCCCAATCATACAAACAAATAGCTTATGGAAAAATGTGTGTGCTTGATATAAAATGTTTCAATGCTTATGTTTATTTAAGGTTCTATGTTTATATTATATGTAATTAATAGTTTATTCAAGAAAGGGATGAATGAGTTCTCTAATTAATTTTAAAGTATTTAAAATAAATTATTTTATGGAAATTAGTATTTGTGTCGATTCTTTTACTAATACCACTAATTAAGGCACTTTATTATAGTACTTTTTCGATTGAGCTAGTTGGAATTTATCAGCACTGAATTTAATGGCTGTCATTCAGAGCATGTCAGTTACTTCTTGTAATTAACTGGTGCCTGAAATTTACTTCAAAACAAAGAAAGTGCTTTGAATGAGAGGGTTTGAATTTAGCAATGGGGTAAGTTCTATAGCTTGAAAATGTGGCTGAAAATTATACCTTGTATAATTTTGGTCTAGCTATAAGTACCTCTGAGTATTTTTCTCTGCCTGAGGGACCGGTGTGATACAATACTAAAATTGCAGCAGGAATAGATCAAATTTATACCAAATAGTTTGTCATATTTTATATATAAACCAAGTCAACAATGTTTTTCACAATTCTGTTTTATTAAAGAGTAAATTTTTTTTATTATATACATTTTCTTATTTTCATCTAACTACCACCTGGTTCAATATATATTGAAACAATCGACCTTAATTCAAGATCGAGTTTCACGATTCTACCACAGTACATGTGTCATCATGCCTCATTTTTCTTTTTTTTTTGTTGATGTAAAATGTATATTATAGATATTAGATATTTTTGTATCTTTTAAAATTGTATATTTTTATTTTAATATGTTATAATTTTCTTTTTCATAAAACAAAATATAAATTCAAGATAACTCTAAAATAATTAAAGGGGTGGTGAATTTGTCTCATGATTTTAAACAAGGAAATTGTAAATTAAAATTAAAAAGTAAAAATTAAAACAAAGCTAATGGATTTCAATTAGCTATCACCATTGTTTTATTCAAATCCATTTTTAAACAGGAAATTGATTTGTATTGATTTTAGACAGTTATCTTAAAACTGAATCTTTACTAACAATAGAGTAAAGATTCTCCTAAAATACAGATCCATTAGAGGAAGGAAATCTAGTTTAGAATAAATATTCTCTGAGGGGCCAAAAACTGATATAAATAGAGCTAAAAATCTATTATGTCAGTCATTGCTAGGTGACTTCACATCCGTTTGAAATTTTGGAGAGCCAAGTTGCCATCTGCCATCTTCAACCAACCCTTGCCACGATATAGCCCCAAAGAATGCAGCCTGCCACAGAAGATTCACCAGTTCTTCCAAAGAATCCTGAGGTAACCAGCCAAAAGACTGTATAACCGCCTTATCCACTTTTAACTATGTAATTTAATTTGTAAGCTAATAATTTCATTTCTATTTAATGTTTTTTTTAAAGCTTTGTTAACCGTTTATATCAATTCATTGCTGCCTAATTATTATGTCATCCAACTCACGCTTCTTATTATTTTTATCAGTTAGTGTTGTTATGATTTAAGTTTAATAATATTTTTGTATTTTCTTACTTTATTTATAAATGCCACTAAAAACTTAATCTTACAAACTTCTATTAAAAAGGGAAGGGGTGGGGAATTAAAATGAGGGTACTTGTGTATAATTCAATTGATGATGTATTACCCTGAAGGCATATCAGTCTAATCTTGTGATTTTTAAGATAATGTCTCCAAGTGATTTGCGGACACATGTAATCGCTAAAATGTGCCCGCAGATCACGTGAACACAGTACATTAAAAAACGCAACATTAGACCAATATGCCTTCAGGGTAATACGTCATCGGTTGATCACGTGGTAAAAAACAAAAAAACATGGCAAAAATATAAAAATTAAAAAAAAAATTAAACATAAAAAAAAGAAAAAAAATGTGACGCAGGTCACGTGATAAAAAACAAAAAAAAAGGGCAAAAATCTGATGCAGGTCAGGCAAATAGTAAAAAAAAAAAAATAAAAATGTACATGCATGTGTCAAAATAATTTAGAAAAAACTATATTCTAATTTATAAAACCACCCTATATTATGCTCAATTATAAAAAACAGCGCGTAGTGCTGGAGTTGGCGGGGGGGCCCTTTGTGTTTTTGACAAGCCGTTAGGCTTGGCGTACACCTTGTATTACTCTCATAGCTGTAATTTTTATAATTGCCCATGAATTTACGAAAAATAATTTTCTGTATGATATAATTCAGAAATTAAAAATTGCCGATGAATTTACAAAAAATAATTTTCTGTATGATACAATTCAGAAATTAAAAATTAAATTAAAACGTAATTCAATTGTAGAAATATTAACAAAAAATTTTTGTAAATTTTAAATAAACAGCTAAATTAAAAAGACGCGATTTAATGCAAATCTGGTATTAATGGCGTCGCACCCTGTAATTTTTATAATTGCCGATGAATTTATGAAAAATAATTTGAGAATTGTAGAAATATTAACAAAAATATTTTGTAAATTTAAAATAAACAGATAAATAAAAAACAGTTTACCGGAATAAATTACGAAAAATAATTTTCTGTATGATACAATTCAGAAATTAAAAATGAAATTAAAACATAATTCAATTGTAGACTGATATGCCTTCAGGGTAATACGTCATCAGTTGAATTATCCAGGTCACATGCTAAAAAATATTCAAAAATGAAATAATCTGACGCAGGTCAGGCAAGTACTAAAAAAAAAATGTACACGCATGCATCAAAATATTATTCTCAATTTTAAAATACAGCAGCGCGTAGCACTGGAATTGGCGGGGGGGCTCTGTATGTTTTTGTCAGGCTGCAGGCCCAGCATACACGTATATCAGACATTGTATTACTCTCATAGCTGTATGATATAATTCAGAAATTAAAAATAAAATTAAAACGTAATTCAATGTAAGTTTGAGAATTGTAGAAATATTAACAAATATTTTTTGTAAATAAGTTTGAGAATTGTAGAAATATTAACAAAAACTTTTTGTAAATTTTAAATAAACACCTAAATAAAAAAGACGCGATCTAATGCAAATCTGGTATTAATGGCGCCGCACTTTTACATGCATTTGGTAATTTTAAAAATGTACTGCATATTGCAAAATTGATTTAAAAAATTATTTCAAATTATTTACACATTAAAAACGTAAAGTAGAATTATTAACAAAAAGTACTTTACCTGAATTAATGCAAATCTGGCATTAATGGCGTCTTTGTTATCACATGCATTTGGTAATGTATATTCAAAATTTGTTTTAAAAAATTATTGAAAATTATTTACACATTAAATGTAATTCAATGTAAGTTTGAGAATTGTAGAAATATTAACAAATATTTTTTGTAAATAAGTTTGAGAATTGTAGAAATATTAACAAAAACTTTTTGTAAATTTTAAATAAACACCTAAATAAAAAAGACATGATCTAATGCAAATCTGGTATTAATGGCGTTCAGAAAACGCCGCACTTTTACATGCATGTGGTAATTTTTAAAACGTACTGCATATTGCAAAATTGATTTAAAAACTTATTTCGAATTATTTACACATTAAAAACATAATGTAGAAATATTAACAAAAAGTTTTTGTAAATTTAAAATAAACAGATAAATAAAAAACACTTTACCGGAGAATAAATTATTTACACATTAAATGCAATTCAATGTAAGTTTCAGAATTGTAGAAATATTAACAAAAACTTTTTGTAAATTTAAAATAAACAGATAAATAAAAAACACTTTACCGGAGAAGTTTGAGAATTATAGAAATATTAACAAAAAATTTTTGTAAATTTAAAATAAACAGATAAATAAAACACTTTACCCGAATTAACAGCTCAAAAAAGTAACTGTGATGCCGTGGATAGCAAAATCGCAATAGACAGAAAAATCAAAAAATTTCCCAAACCTCTCTACGAATTTCTCGCGGGTGAAAAAAAAAAAATTGACTCTCTGAAGGATTAATCACGCCAGTCACTTTGTTACCATGACAACGTTGTCATGCAAAAAACGTCGATGTCTACTGGAAGGGAAATCGGTAAGTCAAAAACGTCATCGGTTGAATTATTCACAAGTACCAAAATGAGTTCTTATTAATTATTTGAAATACTTCGTAAGTTTGGTTTATACTTTAAATGAATATTTTTTTTTTATCTAAATGTTTTATCGTAAATTTATACGAAACGTATAAATATTTTTGCAATCCGGGGTGGCTATTGGTGTCTGTTAGTTTTATAAAATTTCTTATTGATCATCATTGCCACAAAGACTGGCCACTTAAATTTGTTTGATAATTTGCACTCTTGTAGTTTTGCCTCCTATGTTAAAATATTGATTCAGGAAGGGGGAGCAATGCAAGTTTCATTAATGCTAGTTAATTTATAATCAATGACTGTAGATTACGTAGGTCATTATACTCGCATGTTATTACGTATTTGTTAAACCATTTAAGGCTTTTCTTCAATAGTTAAATTTATTGATTTTATATTATTATAATAGCGTTGCTAGCATATGTCCAATTATTCATAAGCCGCATAAGGCTCCGATCTGATTCGCCTGTACCTCACTCCAGGGAGTCACGATCATTTCGTTAGTCATTCTTCCCCAAAGTATATATAATATATACTGCTTTGAATCGCCTGTACCTCATTCCAAGGATTCAAAGCCTCATCGTTCGTATCCTTGTTCATAAAAGAAGTCTAAGTTTACTTCTAGAACCTTCTGCTCTTGTACCATCTCGGCAGAAAGCGGGCGTGTACCATCGTTACAAAGAAATTGGAGAATGACCTTATCCTGGCCAAATGTGCTCTTTTCTCTCGCTGACATTATGCTAGCACCACCATTTCTTACAGGTAGTTTCCAGCCTGTTTAGCAAAATAAATCCTAATGATATGCGGTAATAAAACATTCTATTTTCTCTTTATCTGTTGGTGTTTAAACCCAACTTCTCGCAAAGCTGCCCTCCCTTTTTTCCGAAATAAACCTTTCCCGCAACAATTGAGTTTTCGCTATATCCCATCGTTAAATGTTGAAAATATAAAAGAAATAATGTTTTATGCTGCCGATCAAAAATGTATCTGCATTGTAATTATTATAAATGAAATATCTAAATAAAAAAATAAACTTATGTATTAAAATCTTTTAATTAGCGAAACTCGATCGTATCTTTATAAATGTATTTTTATGTATAAAACGGCCACCAAACCACTCCGATAAATCCATCTCTTATAACCGCCGCACTAGCTTAATATTTGTCAAAATCAACATAATCTTAATAATATTCTTTAATATTTATAATGAAACAAAGTTTTATAAGCGTAGAGTCAATTATATATCTAAAATTCATCTTTAATTATGTTCAAAATAAATATTTATATTTTAAACTTAATCCAGTTGTTCGAATCTCATTATTAATATTTATATTTATGTATACTCATAACTTAATATCTTGGGTTCACTCAATCTCTCATCATCATCACCAGTTGAGTCTCATGTAAAACGTTATAGCACCGGGCCAGGATGTAATGAATTTATGGGGTATCACCATAGGTGTTGTTCATAATGTTTTAGATTTGGGGAATGGGCAAATAGGTTAGAATTCATGATTGTTCCTGACCTGTGTATCTCGCGCATGATTGGATTCGGGGTACTTTTGCTTAGATTCTAAATCTTGTTGGATAGACATACATTTTCGACCAGTACAATACATAACCAAAAAATTTATTCCTCGATTCTTTTCTTCGTTTTCAATATTCCAAAGGTGATGCTTTATCAAGTTCTAAATATATATTATGAATCAGATCTTCCCAAGTACATATGAATAGGTCTACATATCTCATATAGATGTCATTAGCTGCAGAAACCTTATATTTTGGTAAGATGTTTTCGAATTTTTGAGAGAACAATGCTGCTAACAATACCACTTAGTAGTTGTCCCATGGGTCAGCTGTTCATCATCTTGTAAAATTTCTCATTGGAAATTTCTACAATTTCATTATTAATCCGTTTTAGAAGTTCAATAATGAACTCTTTTTAATATTGATTAGTTATTTTGCTGCAACACGTCTTGTATGAAACTGATAGAGATGTCTTGAGATACCAACACATGACGCTTCTTTACGTCGAATGAGGCAACTTGTGGTCTTTATTAACCTTAATGTTTTTTAATTCTCTATTTCCAATGTAAGAACAATCTGCGTTGAGAGGGATTATAGAAAAAGAGAAAAAAAGCTTGATGTATTACAATGGATCCTTATTCTATCAATAGAAAAAAATTTGCTGTCCCCTCATCAAAAAAGGGAACATTTGATTTACATATTGGTTTCCGCTACGATATAAGCATATTTTCAATGACTTAGCACTATGATTTTGGAAGCAAAGTTGGCTCAATTCTTTGAAGACTTTCTTATTATTTTTATTTTATATTTTCATATTAACTTGAACAGTACAAATTTGGTAGACTTACATAATTGTATAAAAAGTGTATATACTATTGAGATTTAAATTGTTAACTATTACTAATATGCATATAATATAATAATCCGATACTAATAAATTCATTTCATATATACAAAAATGCATGCCAATGCTGGCCCATGCACACGCGCGCACACAATATTCCTGTTGATCCTATTAGGAGAATTTTAAGATCAAATTATTTTACTAATGTGAAATTTATTTTAAATTTTAACGTTTATTAGTATATCTGCCCTGCTTGGTTCAGGGCAGTAATAGAATATTACACTTTGGAACATCAGTAGTTTTTGGATTGATTTTAGTTGTGGTATTTGAAATCAAATCTCTTATGAGCTCCAAAGAATGATACTGATCGACGATCATTATTATTAATATTAAAATATATCTGTCTAGAGAAATTGGAAAATACTTATAAATTTTCTTTTCAATAATTATAAGAGTTGTACTTCATTATAAATTGATAATTACTTAGAATATATGTATGTTGTGAAATTCTCAATGAAAAAAATACAGCCAGGGGTTTAGAAAGTATTAGGATGTATTCTTATTTATCTCCAGTATTAAATACTGCATCCAAATTGGCCTTTGTTCCATTGTGCATGATCACACAAATCGGCAACCCAAACTAGAATTTGAGATATACATATAAGATGAATAAATTCATGTTTAAACACTATAACAATTTGATCGATAGTTTAAATATATTCTCTACTATTAATAACATAAAAAAACTAAATATCTATATTTTATTAATATTATAACAATAACATTATCTGGTGTTGTAGAATTTAAGCCTACATTATTTTTTTAGAATAACTCAGAATCTTTTCTTCTACTTTCTATTATCAACTAAATCTCAGGAATTGCTTTCTTACGGAAGAAATATTATCATCATCATTAACCACCAATTGCAAATGGGTATAGTCATTCAAATTCCAAAGGAAAGGAAGCAAAATAAAATATATTATTAATATTAAACTAGATGAGTGTTGCACGAATATAGAACAATACACAAACCATATGCACAACAAATGCACACACATAAGGAATATGTTGGACCATTTTTCTGTTTATTTGTTGTTTTGTAATGCTTAGAAAACTTTTCTTTCTTAAATACCTCACCACCATAAGTAATTGTAGTTTTCCAATATATACTATTCTCTGTCATATCTTCTGTCCTCACCTATCTAATTGTAACTTTCCAATGTACACTATACGTTATACTTTACTATATCTTCCCATTGAAACAATCAATATTGTATTTTTTAGAATTTCTTTGAGGTAATTTTTGTAATATAACCAGAGTCTACCCCACTCGTGAAAACCATGTTCCACTTCATATTCATTTTAAAAAATCATGTCTTGTTCAATCATTTTACAGGTCCATTATAACGAAGTTGAAAATTTATTTACATTAAGAAAATTTTATAGTATCACATTCAGCAACTTGAAAAACGTCTTGATTCTTGCAAAAATGTTATACAATTTTTTTTCTGAACTTTGTCTATGTTTTGGTGTTATATCGTGTTCAGTATCATTACCATGTACTAAATTAACTAGGAAAAAAACCCATCTGTATACAGCTATTTATACGCTATGTTTCCTGTGATAAAATGTTTATAATTACCTTGCTAAGGGTAATAGATGATTGTAGACTATACTTCCATTTGACTTATAAATCCACCTTTTTAAGTCAATCTATTCATATTCAATTAGATTGCATTTCTCACATTGATCAGTATTCAAATCTACATCAGGAAAAGTAATACCGAGAATCACTTATAACCACCATGAACATTACATCTCGCATGGCCACATGCAGGGCTCTAGATACTACAATGTGGTTCTCAAAATTTTTTTGAAATAAAATTCTTGATATAATTGTGTTAGAACGTTGTATTTATGTTTTATATTAAAACCATAAATGTTTTATTTCTTCCTTTGATTTTTATTATTTCCTAGAAATATATAACTGGAAATATATAAAACATTGTTTGAACTTATCTAAATAGTTATAAATCAAATATTTTTTTTGGTTGAATATTCAAAATGTAACCGTAGCTTTTGAATATATCTCAATTTTAAGATGTGACTCTAATAAGTTTGGACACCCCTATTGAACTTATCTTTGAAATTTGTCTCAGAAGAAATATATACAACTTTATTTAAATTTTGTATATAACTTATAAAAAGGTACATGCATATCTTATAGTCCTCAGATAGTAGAAATGTCCTGGACTCATGCTGTCACAAATGCGATGCATAGTGGATTTATTATTACGACATATATATTGTACCCATGCCTTTGTGTGAAAATTTGTTAATTTATTGGTTGGTCATTAGTAGTACCTTTCAGGGCACTTTTTAATTTAAGTGTGAATCGAGAATTGATGTATAATGCCTTGGCTGAGCTTTGCTTACCATCGTTTGTAGAACCGATAATCATTCCAAAATTAAAGTCAATGTTAAAAGCCTAAATAAACAGTGTGAAAACAGTGCATAATGGATGCAAGTCACTGCTGGAATGGTAAGAAAAATAGTTTATGACTCAAGTTGGAATAAAGAAAGTATTGAGCATATTAAGTGCATGAGTGTGATCTCTAAAATAGTCAGTTATTCAGTTTAAAATTAGAAGGTAGATATAGCAAACAAGCAGGAAAACGAGCAAACAAGCAGGCAAACGATAATCTATACAGTAGTTAACAGTTATAGAAGTAACCTTAAGTAGTTAGTTAAATCAATGTGATTGGTAAAGAAACAATGTGCAATATTTCATTTATCAAATTAATAGCATCAAGAGGCATATACTTTTTTTAAGAGTAAAATTAATGAAAAGTTACTTTTAAATTGCTGAATGTAAGTGCTGTTATAATAAATATTTATTAAAGCTTGCCTCCTAGGGAAAAATATAATTGGTTGAGATATTTCTCCCATCCCGCTTCTTTTGTTGTATATATATATATATATATATATATATATATATATATATGAGCAAAATACTAACAAAATATTGATTTTTTAAAATATTTTATATATATCATTTATACAACTTTTTCTTTTTAAAGTACTTTTTTTATATTAAACTGTATTTTATAAAATCCAAGATGGAAGATGCAACCATTAATTGTCCAAAAATAATTAAAGGGTTGGAAACACTGTTGTTTTAATCTGGGGAAGGTATTTTTAATTAAAGTTTTTACTTAAAATAAAATGGGGATTAAGATTAAAGATTTTCTTTTATTATAAACATTTCTGTCAAATTATTTCTAATCTGGAAATAGATTTGAATATATTTTTGGAAAGTTATCTAACAGTTGCATCTTTCAAAAACAATGGACAATATAAAATTTCTGTTAGATTCAAGATTAGATTTTAAGCTAAAACTAAGTAATTGAAAGCATTCTTCAAATACCTGGGAGGAGTATAAAATGGCTGAATTTTAAATCACCAACATATTAGCTACTATTGAGAGAACTGTGCAGTTAACTAGATCCAAACTGTTTTGAAATGTAAGCACAGAAAGCTCATCTCCTGTCTGACCTGTGAGGGTCATCTGCCACTGCTGTAATATCATGCTCCTGTAGAATGAAGTAAAAGTGATGGAGAACATTAGAATGCTGAATAGAAACTTGCTTCCCACATAAGAAATTACATGGATCCATTAACTGTCATACTTTTAATATGGACCCTTAAAATGGTGCAAGGTAAATTTTCAAGCCACCACTTAAAAGTAAATCTAGCCTAACTAATCTCATCAAGATTTCTGTCATAACTGATTTAATTTTATGTAAAATGTAATTTGCTCTTAAATAATTTCTATAAATCTAATTTTCTCTCATGTGCTCTAACTTTCTTTAATTTTGGTGTGGTAATTTATTTATAGTTATTTATTACTTGATTTTATATGTATTTTAATTATTAATATGCCAATCTCAAGCCATCTGACTAGTTGAATTTTGTAAAATGTTTTCTTTCTTTTTAAGCAAATCTTCATGAATCAGGGTTATTAATGTCCCCTTAAAATATAATGCATTATTAATTAATATGCTTGCCAGATTGTTTTTACGAGTCAACATTTTGTTTATGTTTTAATGTAAAAATTTGTTATTTGTTTAACTCTGGATTTTCTACCCGGGGTGAATCCAGATCTCAAGCTAATTAACACTCTGAAATCTTATAAAATATTATTTATTCAGTTCTGAAAGAGTGACTTATTAATTGTTTTTCTATATATAACTACTAGATATTTTATTTTTTCCTCTACTCTTAAAATAGTATATGCTTAAATATTCTCAGTTGTTATAAAATCCATGAAAGTGGGATTGAATTATTTTAAATATCAGAAAAAGAGGGGGGGGTCAAATGTAAATGTGTATTTTAGTAAATGAAATCTAAATCTCTCTCTATATATTATAACTGCATAGAGTATTATTTGTGTAAATTATAATTCTCAAACAAGGGTCATTTATTTTAAAGTAGTAAATCATATTTCATGTTGTTAGTGACATTCATTCATAGTGCATTACTGACATATTCATAAATCCAAACAAAGTTAAAATTTCAGAAATAATCATGTTTTTTGTCTCTTTTCTTATTTATGGTCCATTTGTTCCATAAGGTCTGTCATTCCTATTGTATTTTCTTTATCCCTTTGCTTATGTGATCCTTTTATGGGTGGATCTTCCTCTCTGGGATCCGGTATTTTCATTGTTGTTTAGAATTTATCTGGTCATGATATGGCTTTAATGCCCCAGTGATAGATGACAACTGGCTTTCTTTTTTGTTCTCTAACAGAAAAGCATTTTCTTCTAGTTTCTTTCTTTTTATAGGTGGCTTTGAACATTTACCACATGTATTATGTACTGGGTTTTTTACTACATGGTGTGCCCTTGCTTGCATTGTCACTGTGCCCTGAGTAGGGAAGAGGTTTGTGAAATGCTTAAAAGCATGATGTAACACATCCTGCTCTTTATTGATCCATACATTTTTGTTTCTAATTTGTTGTTCTGCTGATATCTTTTCTATAATGCCATTTACATTTCTTGTACTCTGTTGTTTGCTGTTGCCAAAATCCATTTTTTGTTATAAAACAGAGATGTGAAGTTTTTAAAAACCTGATGTGGAGTATGTTGCTTTTTTGCACTCCGTGTATTTTGGTTTATGATTTGTCACTCTGCCGATGGTATATTTATTTGAACACAGCTTACAATTGTTGTACTCTGTGGATTATTGTTACCAAAATTCATTTTTCATTATAAAACTCAAAGGTTTGAACCTGATAGTTTATTTGGGAGTCATGCTTCTCAAAAAAGTCTGATCCTAACAGCACATCCTGGATTAAACCTGACATGGTCTGAAATGTGTGGCGTACCTATTTGGTGCCAATGTTTAAATTCAATTACATCTGGTATGATCCCACAATAGCATTTTCACCATTGGCAAGAAGTAATTGGTTGGCCTGTTTTGTTGTATGTATGAACTATGTGTGGTGTTCCACCATTTATCAGAAATCAAAGACACTTGGCTTCCCGTGTCTATTAATGCCTTAACTAGGATCTTATCGATTTTTACCATGATAATTGGACAATCCTGGTGCAGCGGTATGAGATCCCTATCATGTTGTTCCAATGTGATTGCGGGTGTGATTCTCTTATTTTCCCAGACACTGTCATACTCCTTCACTTTGGTTTCATCCTGGTTAGATTTTTTAACTTGGACTTTTTGTTGATATTCATCTTGGATGACAGCTGTTTGTAGTTTTGAAGTTTCTATTCTTCTTCTCTGGTCTGTGATATCTTTACTTATGTTTCCAAAGTCTATTGCAGTTAATATCTCTCCCATTTCTTTGATTCCTGAATTTCTATAACTTAACATTAATTGCTGGATGTGAGAAGGCATGTTGTATCTTATAGTTTTAATGATGTGACTATCTGATAAGTTGAATGCTGTCAGAGACTTTAAGAGTGCTACCTGGCAGAAGAAAAATTGTGTGTGAGCCTCTCCTCTTGATGCACAGTATTTCTCTTGAGAAACTCGATAAAGAATCCCATCCTGCCTCTGTTCACTCCAGAATGCCTTACACAATGTGAAGCGGTAGTCTTTAAAAGTTGTGGGTTGAACTTCAATACAATCCCACCAGTGTCGTGCAGACCCATGCAAATGATTTGCAGCCACAGCTATCTTTTCTACTCTTGCCTCATAAAATGAAAATAATTACTGTAAACTCTTGATGTGATCCATGGGGTTCTCTCCAATGTCTCCTCTAAAAGTTTTTATTTGTATGAACTTTGTGACAAGAGGGCTATCTATTTTGTGTGAGTTTGTTAGATTCCTTTTACTATTTGTTTCCATATTAGCCTCTTGCAATTTCTCATTTTTTGTTTCAGATCTCAGTTTTTTATCTTGTATGCCTGTCCTTTCTGCTCTCTGTTGTTCCACTTGTTTCTCCATTCTTATTACCAAGTCTTTGATCATTTGAAACAGCAGTTCCATACCTCTGATGTCTGGTGTGTTCATATCACTATACCTAATTCTTGGGGTTTGGTCTTGCATCATACTCTCTGACAGCTGATTTATGTTACCTAGTGTGATATCACAGATTTCTTCTTGTGTATTATTCATATCTTGAAAAAAAAAATAAAAGAGAAAAATTTTTTTTTTAGTTTTTCTTGAAGTGTTTTTGGTTCAATATCGCTCTCTCTCCCAATCATCTCCCTGCAATTGCTGAACCCAGTATGCTGGTTTTCTTGAAGTATGTTTGCCTGGCTAGTTTGTTTCTTCCTGCTGTCAGCATGTATAACCATCAAATGTACATAGTGCTCCATTATGTCTATGTCTATATTGTAATGAATATTAAAATCAGCATAAAAATTTTTTTTTTCAACTTGATCCCCTTTGTTCTGCTCCACAACGATCACTTTGTCCCCTCACACCACCAAGAAAGAGAAAAAACAAGTATTAGTATATATTTCTACAATCATTATTCCAATCAGTGTTTGGTTGGTTTCAACACATGTACATTTACATATAAACCACAACAAAAAAAAATTTTTCCAGAGGGAGCAGAAAGCACAATGAAAAAAAAAAATATCCACATTTTTGTTATTAAACAAAATTTCCATTTCATATATCACAAAAAAAAAACATGGGAAAAAAAATTTTCATCATCATCAATTTTCCCTACTCCCTTCTCAGGGTCTATCTCTGAAGTAAAGCAACACTTGAGATGCCAGATTATACAAAAAAAAAACTGTAACGGTATGAAAAGTAGAGCTGCTTTAATCCAATCTAGAGATGTAGGTTGAGGGGGTTCAAACCTCACCTACTCCTCCAGATTGCCACTAAGCGACTTACTCTCCATAACCTCACTAGAATTTCTCCTCAATATATGCCCGGTGGTCGGGGAGAGATAAGACTCGAAGAAGGAATTTAAAAATAAGAATAAATAGTATGTGAATGTATTAAAATAAAGCAGAAGATTTATTGTTCACAAAAAAATTAAAGTTTATTATAGACACAAAGAAAAATACAAATCATTACGTAATGAGGCGGTCATTGACTTCTCGGGTCTACCCGAAAACATCAATGGACTGACAATACGTACATATAGGCAGTAAACATCGGTTTAGTTCACAAAATTGTATTATATTTACTTGGTATGGGATAAATGATTCTTTGGGAAGAGAGATAGTAAAAGGGACCATTCAGAGGTGGCAGAGAAAAAAAAAAAAAACAACAACAAATTACTCGTTAAATAGATGTTTTTGGAGCTATAACAAAAACATAGCCTGTAACTTAAATTTGAACATCCTTTCACCAGTTTCTGCATAGTGCTTTGCACATAAAAAAGTCAGGCTTAATAAAACAAATGTATTAACTAAATGTATTACTCAGAGATATGGTGTCTTTCTCTCTTTTCTTGGCAAGCAGTTTTCCAAAGATATTTCTCTCTATGAGGAGTGTATAACGAAATGAGGCTGGATAGCGCTCCGGCCCTAAAACATAGTAGGGTGGGAGGGAACTCGTTCGCAGAGCATGATCCGAGTTCAAAAACGGAGCATATCGCTTATGTCCAGTCACTAATAGGTTGACGTATAACGATTTCTGGAATTATCCGGCGACGTCCGTGAGATGAACCCACCAATATGGAGATTGAAATAAGACACAATTTATAATGATATTTCTGATTCCCCAAGTAACACACAAAAGATTGAGACGGAATAATAATTCATTTTGAAAAAAAATCAAGGCTGAAATTAAATACGAATATCTAATTCCTCAGGTCACAAAGCTCTCACAAAAACTGAGTTAAAATTAGATTTAAAAAAAAGGAATCCCCTTGTATTATCGATCTTTACATAGTCGTTTATATATATATATTTACTAGTGGCTTAATAAAAAGGAAAGGACAGGATAATTCTATTTAACCAACTCTACCCACCTCTGTTAATGAAACTTCTTTAGCATTTCTAGATTACATAAACACTCTCTCTCCCACTTAAATATACATGTTATTTCAATCATCTCACCCCAGATACATGACCACATGCATGCCCATATGCTATTCCTATTCGGATTGAAAAAGCAAACTGAAAAAAAAAGAAAAACTATAAGCTGAGTTTAGTTTCAATTAATTTGCTTTTTCTTTAAGTAAACCAGAATAAGAACGATTTACTGATTTCATTTACAAAAAAATAAAACATTAATCTAATTTAGAATGCCTTTTTGCGCT
Source organism: Epiperipatus broadwayi (assembly GCA_028023455.1). Taxonomy (NCBI): domain Eukaryota; kingdom Metazoa; phylum Onychophora; class Udeonychophora; order Euonychophora; family Peripatidae; genus Epiperipatus; species Epiperipatus broadwayi. The sequence continues at coordinate 1,859,726 of JAQFVV010012453.1, read as the reverse complement.
TCTGCTGAGGTAAAATACATTATATATATATAAATGACAGAATACTTTATTATTCTGCTTTTTAAATAAAACGTTATTAAATCACACACAAATATATATAAAAAGAAATAAATGTACGTATACGTTTTTGTTGATGATAATATTTAAAATAAACCAAACACTAATACAAAAATTTATATTACAGGTAATTTGAAATGCGTACGTCTTTAGCTAGATAGTCTTATGGAGATTCCAGCGCACTACACAAGTAACAGCTTATTTTGATTTTAGTCCTTCACTATCCATGACTAGCAGCAGGCATTCAGTTAAGCAAAAAATATTCTATCACCAACTCTGCATTCTGATATTATACTTTTCCAGCTCCAGCAAAAACAGGAAAACCGACGAGAGAGAGAGAAGAGTCTACTTGGCCATTTCCATTATAACATCCGAAAAATTCTTTTAAGTTTCTTTGACTGTTTGTGGTTCTAAACTCCACACCAGGGATCTAATATCTCTTATTTGTGTGAGCCTTTACCCACCAGTTAAATATATTTCTTCTTCACTAAAATATCTTGTGCTATTTTTCTGTCCTAGCGGTTGAACTGAACCAGGCGAAAGCCGCGCAGAAACTAAAGTATTCTCTCTCTATCTACACAACTTGTTGGCCATCTTGCATTCCAATCTCCATTGTTCTCTATCTTAATTTTAATTACAGTGTTTTTAACTCAATTATTTTTTTTATCTATTTAATCTTTTTCTCTAATGATTTCTAGAAATTTTTATTTCTTTATCTAAAATAAAATCTTTTCATTTTATTTTCTAAAATTAAAAGAACATTCCGTAAATTTTTTCCCACTTTAAATTTAGTCTACATTCATTGTGGTTGAACTCAGGGTCTTTAGTTAAACCACAGTGAATGATGAAGCAAACATATATATATATATATATATATATATATGTATATTCCATGTGTATATATGTATAGCTTCAATATATATATATATAACTAAATATTTGTAAATACAGCAACTAAATAATTAAAAAATATTATCCACTTAGGAGTGTTTTCGATTATCCCAGTAATCTGCATCAACTAAAGCTTTGAAATGCTAACTTTCCCACGATTCCGTGATCTTAACGTTTGCTGCTTGCCTGTTAATTAAGTCATGTTTATATGTGCATATTAGCATAGCCTCCTTTATTTTTCTTTTATTGTTATTTTTTTCAATTTGCAATATTTTTGCACTGTTAAAATTGAAGTTAAAACCATAAATACATGATTTATTATGGTCCTAAAAACAGATGCTGAAATATTATTATATACTATACAATTTTGTTTTGATTTCTGAACACGTTTTAATAATAGCAAGTGTTCTTTAGTTCTTTTTTCCAACGTACATTTAGATTCACCTATATATCCACTGCCACACCTAGTATCCATTTATAAATGACACAATTTTTATTTATAAATAGAGTTTTATCTTTGGAGTTATTTATTAATTCATTTAATGTAGGAGGTGTGTAAAATGCAATATCACATATATCTTTATAAATTTTCCTTATAACCTTTACTTGATAATTTAAAATATATGGGATAGATATCCCTATTTTTTTATTAGCAGGAAAATGAATATTATTATTAAAATTTTTATTTTTATATTTTGTATTAAAATCTCTAATAACAATATATATGTGTGATTATAACTGTAGCCAACATTTAACAATTCATTCAAATATATTTCAATATTTTTGCCTTTATCTGATGAATATTTGCAAAGATTATTATTTCTAAATAAGAAGGACTTCAAACCTGCCATTTTGTGTGACATTGGCACTTTTGATTTATATGGAATATAACCTCTTTTTACTATTGGTTTAATGGCCATACAGTAATCCAGCATGCATTGATTTCTAGTTATTTTAAGATCAAGAAACTGAACGCACATTAAATCTTCATCTGTTTAAATCCGTCTTAGGCCTTTCAAACCATTTACTTCCTTAAACAACTCATTAATTGTATTTGGTTTACCACATACAAAAACATCATCAACATATCGATAATATAGTAGATAATAATATTTCAGCATCTGTTTTTTACGACCATAATAAATCATGTATTTATGGTTTTGACTTCAATTTCAACAGTGTAAATATATTGCCAATTGAAAAAAATAACAATAAAAGAAAAATAAAGGAGGCTATGCTAATATACACATATAAACATGACTTATTTAACAGGTAAGCAGCAAACGTTAAGATCACGGAATTGTGGGAAAGTTAGCATTTCAAAGCTTTAGTTGACACAGATTACTGGGATAATCGAAAGTGCTCCTAAGTGGATAATATTTTTTAATTATTTAGTTACTGTATTTACAAATATTCAATTATATAATTACGTATATTGCTTTAAAAATACAGACATCAAATCATAATATATATATATATATTACAAATCGATGTCTGCATTTCTTCAAAATAATATACGTAAGATTATAAATAAATATTAGAAAATACAGTACTTAAAAGTTTATAAAAATATATCTATAAACGTCACTTAGGATCGCTTTCAACTATCCTTGCAATTTTTGACAATCGGTACAGCAGCTGTTCTGTTAAAGTTACAATTTGACACCCCTTTATATGTGTTCTCTTTCTTGCTTGCTCTCCCTGCTGGTCGTTACAATATATATATATATATATATATGATAACAGATGGCATTCTACCAAAAACACCGTCAAGCATAGTTTTCTGTTTACATAAACGTCAGAGCGAGCATTCACTATCTCTAACTTTAAATCCACTTTCAGATCATGATTTCAAGCTATTTGCTATCGTCAGTGAAAGACAGGTATAAGAAACTAGATCTAAACACAAACTCTGAGCATTTATAAAACAGTTTCTATTCAGCTTGCACGTGTGAATCTTTTAGACACGTTAATGTTATCATAAATACAAGCGTTAGCAAGTTTTTTAACTTGTGTTTTTTGTTTTTCATATATATATATTACAAATCGATGTCTGTATTTCTTCAAAATAATATACTGTAATAAAAATAAGCCAATAAGCTAATGCACATGAGCTTTGTAGATGTCACTATATAAATGAATACTCCCACTTTTTTAAACACAAGATAAAGTCTTTGGGAAAAGATAGAATGAATCCATCTGTCTTTTTGACCCAAACGTATATGTATGGGCAAATCTTAAGTGTTTGCAAATGCATCACGCTATATAAAATAAATGTCTTGTTTACATATGTTTAAAATAATATACATAAATTTATAAATAAATATTAGAAAATACAGTACTTAAAAGTTTTATAAAAAATATATCTATAAACTTCACTTAGGAGCGCTTTCAACTATCCTTGTAGTTTTTGACAAAAACTACAAGGATAGTTGAAAGTGCTCCTAAGTGACGTTTATATATATATATATATCAGACTCTAGCTTGCCTATGTGAAGGCCATCGTTTTTTTTTATTGATTGGTTTAACAATTTATTTAAGATTTAATGTAAATTAAAGAAAATATTTTAATGTTATATAAAAAAATGTGAAAAATTCACAATTGAAAAGTAGAAAAAGAAATGTTTGGAACAACCTGGCCTGCTTGAGACAAAACCAAATTATAATTTAAGTTTTTAGATATATTTGTGTTAATTGATATGAAAATATGACGACAGGTTACTAACAAATGAAAAAAAATTATGGTTTGTTAATGGGGAATTACTTTCTTAACATAAGGTATAAATTACTGATTATTAAATATAGAGTGCATAATTATTTCCTTTGCATAAAATGCTCATAATATAGTTAGTTATTATTAGAAATAATTATCACACAGCGTTAAATAGTGTTTTAATTGGTTGTGAATTTGACATGCGACCTCCTTATGGACAAGTGTATATTCATAGGTAAAATGTAAGGTTATCATGTGTTTTCTGTGTAGCCTTATGGACACACATTAGTATGGATTTTATATATACTTATATATTATAGAATATTTTAAACTTTATTTAATTTTCTTTGTGGCTATTCAATCCATTCAAATGCAAGCTCAAACATGTATATAAACATATCAAAGTGCAAGTTTTCTCCAGAAATCAACCACTCTACATAAAATTCGTAAAGAAACTGAATCATTCATAAATAACAATGAATTTTGTTAGTGTTAAAATAAAAAATAGTAAGGTATTTGTTTATGAAATACCATGTTTTTAGCACATTAACTTCTATATGATTTTTATACTTAAAAATTTCCAATTTGTTTTGCAAAATTATTATAAAAATCTATAAAGAATAGTAAAAAGGAAATAAAAATAGTACAATAAATAAAGTCTCAATATAAAATCAGCCCCCCTTTCCACTTTAAATTGACATATTGTGAGGCTTTGGAGCATTGTTTGAGATTTCTGAAAGTAAAATTTACCTTTTTTGACCTCTGCTGAAAATTTTACTAAACTTTTTTTTATGGCTTAAAAATTCACATATATTTATTTTTTAATATTTTAAATATAATAAAATTCAAAAAATGGCAGGAAAATTGAATAGGCAGTTTTACAAAGAAATGGAAAACATGTAATGATGAGTGGATATTGTATATTCAGTGAAATTGAACTTTGACAAGTGTCCTTTGGGGAAATATTATGATCATCAAGAAAATATTATTATAGTCTAAAAACCTGATTTTTTTGTGAAGATTATGATTCCTGTAGTAATTATTAAAAATCAAAAAATATATGTTAATTTATATTTATATTTTACAGAAATGTTTTATCTTTAAATATAAAAGAATATTTTTTTCTGAATATTATTACTATCAAGCAAGAGGAAATACTGCTGTCAGAGAAATGAGGTCACTCACCTGTTTGTTATTATATTTTTCAATATCATAAGATTACAAAACAAATTGTAAGCTTTTAAAGCATAAATTTATTGATTTAGTAGTTATTAAAATTAATTCATTCAGATTTTTAAAACAAACATCAAAGAAGATTTTGTTTATTTTGCAAATTGAATCAACTCTACCTGAAATTTGATGATGTGACAGCATTTTGTTTTAATTAAAATATGTTTTAAAATAATTTCAAAAATCAAATGTGATTTTCAAAATGGATTTCATTTTTAAAGAAAAATATGTATAGAATGAGGTCAAATTTAATATATTCTGATAAATAATAATGCTTTAATGTCAAAATGAAAGTTGAAAGCTTAAATCTAATGAAAATAATGAAATCTGATAGAATATTAGTGATGGGCTAAAGGGTTAAATAAAATAGTGAGTGAATATAAGTAAAAAATGGAAATTGAAAATACTTTTGTCTATTTATTTGAATTATTGTTATTTATATATAGAGGTTAAGGTGTGTGCTTAATATTTATGTTTATAATATTTTTTGTTTTAGAAAATGAAAGCTGTCCTGTTATTTTGTGTTTTATTGGCTACATTTCACATTGGGTATTTCAATCCTAAAGTTGCAGATTGTGAAGGAGAAATAGTATGTATTTAATGTTTTTAATATATATATATATAATTAAGTTCCAACCAGTAACCACCTAAATATTCACAGTAAAATATAGTAATCAATATTTCTCACTGCTGTCAAGGCAACCTTCACACCTTTTAATATATATATATATATATAATTAACGGTAAATGCAATATTATAGTCTAAATTCTTTTGTAGCGCTTTCGATTACGTCAGCTTTAACTGAATTTCAAATTTTTTAAACTTAATGTTACACAGTAACATTAAGTTTAACAAAATTGAAATTCAGTTAAAGCTGAGGAGGTTTACCACATAATCGAAAGCGCTACAAAAGAATTTAGATTATAATATTGCATTACCATTAATTTATAAATAATATAAAAACTCTGTCAGATAATGAAAATTATTCTACAGGAATAAAGCGTGATAAACAGAGCACAAGAACATTAATTATAAACAACAATTAGCCAAGCGCTTTCCGGTACTCTATATTGGTATACAGTACCGAAAGCGCTTGGCTAATTGTTGTTTATAATTAATGTTTTTGTGCTCTGTTTATCACGCTTTATTCGTGTAGAAAATTTTATTGTAATTGATTGAATCTCTGATGATGGGGTGGATGATCAATCTGATCTGATCAAAAATAAAAAATAAAAATAAAATTTATTCTAATCTAGCTAAAATCGGGTTGACATTATGTAATAAACCATCATAAAGCACAAATAATCTCTACTAAAATCTAATTTGTTTAAGCTATATGTAAAACGAAAGAATAATGAGATTAACTGCTCCAGACATCAACAAATCTATCACGATTACAAAGTTAACTGTAATGAGCAGTGAAATCGTCTATCATTGCCCTAAACACTAATATATGATTAAGCTAACTATTTAATTAGCAATTTAATAAAAATCAGATCCAATCAATAACTAAAGCAGATTCCAATATACTTTGTTAATGTATTGTTATTGTAATAATTCAAATCTACTTTAATATTTAATAATACTGCGTTTTATCTAGACGGATGAGTTTCTAAATAACTATAATTGCATTTTACAAAACATTTTTAAATATAGATACTATTTTAACTGTTGAAACAAAATAATATTTGACTCAAATGTATATCTAGTTTTAATCAAACGCTAAATATAAGGCACAAACATTTCATTCGTATCTTTCAACAAAGCGATACATAATTATTTCTACTTTAATATTTAATTAACGATATTCTATTAAAATCAACTAGTTTTCATATCATTTTGGAAAACACTTTGAAAACCTATGCACTCCTTTAAATGTTTAAACAAATTAATTTAAGTTTAGTTTAATAAGAAGCTATAACGTAATGTATAAATAATTTATTCATATCTTCCAATAAAGCGATACTTAATTATTGCTTCGTTTATATGTTAAAATAGAATACTCCACGAGAATTTGTTATCAACAATCTATTAGCTAATTTCTAATTCTACTATGCCCAATCACACCATATAAAAGATATATTAAGTTTCCATTGGATGTTTATTAACCTATAATTATTAATATTATTTACTGAACCTTCAAATAATCGAATATGAAATGAGTTTTGGTAATAATTAAACAATATAATTATAATTGACATTTACTTGTAATATTAACTAAAATATATGTAAGCAAATACTCGAATGGAGAAATAAATATGAAGTTTATATGTAAATAAGATAAAAAAAATTATAACATGCAAAACATATATTTTATATTCTAGTTAACTTACCAAGCTGAGTTGGAATCTTGATCCAAATTTTAAATAGCAAAATTATCTTACGCAATCCAAATAAAATAATTAACAGTCTTGGCATTTAAATCAATGCAATTTATTGGATTATATACAAGAAAATCGGTAAGATTAACAAGAAAATACAATAGGAAATTAATCTATTTCTGATTGATTGAATTAATAAAAAAATGCTAAAATTTCTGTGGGTAACTCTAAAATATGTTGTGAAAACAATAATGACACTATATAAGAAAAATGAATGAATGGAGAGATTTTTGGATACCTTACTGAAAAATTTTATATAACAGATACCAAATATATGTAATTGAATGAGATTGAACCCTATTTCTTCATTAAAATAATAATCGATAAATAAATATGAAATAAAACGATATATTTAAACCTCTTGTTTGTTCGATGTTTTAAACTAAATTTTATACATACAAAAATCAAATTGGATATTTAAAAAAAACATCGGGTTGTATTAATATATATACGCAGACAAGAGTTCAAATAATTAGTAAAGAAATCTTTCCGATCATGTCATTGCCTAAATTCTATTACACCTAAATATGATTTTAATAAAATACAAATCATCTTTTTAAAATATAAAAAAAATTAATATGCACACATATTTATAAAAAAAAGTCATACCCTAAATAAAAGTCTGTCCATTTTCATTATCCATTGATTAATCGTATCCTCAGTCCTATGATGTAGAGATGAGTTTATTTCAGAGAAAAGATAAGTTGAACTTTAAATATTTCATTTCGTTGGCAACAATGTTCAGATAGATAATCTCGTGGATTTTAATAACAGCCCTTTGCTTCTTTTTCATTTTTAAAGAGGAGAGTGGAATTTAACTAATCTTTTATAGTATAAATTAATCCAGTTGATCTTAAATATTTTCTTAGTTTGTAAAATGGTATCCATTCAATGCAATGGTAATTATACTCCGATTTTTAAACCTGGAATCTCTTTGCTTTAAAAAAATAGCCGATTTCATACAACGCATTTTTTAAAGAAATAGCATTCCCTTCTCACATTTTGTTGCTATTTTCTTTGGAACCTTTTCACAAACTGCCATTCAAATGAATGAATGGGCAGATAACTTAGGTTTCTATTCTTCCATATTTTTATAGTTTAACAGTTTAAAAAAATATTGAAGAATTTTTATTTAAAAGAACCCAGAAACACGTCTGTTCTTGGCAATGACAAAAAATGAGAGCGACTCTTACAATCTTTTCTGGCTATTTATATTATCTCTTTCTGATGTTGTGGATGTTATAACAACTATTGGAATTTACTCAAATAAAGCTCAATGCCTAAATAATATATTGCAGTGTTTTACCACTTTCCATTGCAAGTGCGATGTAAGTTTGGAGAAAAATGGATACATGGAAATGGAATCTAAGTTTGATATGATTTTTCCTATTATTTTTAAATCAAAATATAGAATTGATATTACAACCTTGATTCACTTTATAAATATAAATAATTTACATCTATATTTTTTTAATAATAATAATTTTTTAAATTAATTTATAAATAAATATACATGACATAAAATCATTGAATTATATGTAATAATGTTACTATGGTGACTGCAGTAACAGAAATAAAAATATGTAAAATAATATTGATCCTATTTAAGTAAAATTTATACCATACTAAATTGTTTCCAAAATTTATTTATTTGCCTATATGTTTTTCTTGAGTTTGATGATAACGAATTTAGTATTTTGAGGCTAGAATTAGCAGTAAACAATACTATTTAAAAAACTTTAGGGTGCCATGGTTATCAATTTAAACTTATAATTTCAAGATCTCCCATTATCCATTTATCAAAGAAACCAAATAAGATCAACAAACGTCTTTAGTGTTTTTATACTTTGTTGATTAATCTGAATATTCACAACACTTCCCATCTACGGGGAAAAATGACCTTTTCCTTTCTCTTAAATCATTAAACATTTTAACTTCAATACAAATAAACATCTATTCCTTCTATCTGTCTTGATTTACACATCATTTAATATGTTAGCTAAAAATTTCAAATACACTATCTTCATCAAAGCAATATGGAATTTGTTTATTCCTTTTATCCTTATCTTCTTAGTATACTTACATGCATTTTTTTTTCAAAAAAAATCTACCACTTATGTAGTATAATGACATCTCTAGGTTTTTTTTCTTCCTCAAAAAAAAATTATATTGGATTTCACAATTAAGTTTTTACATCTTTATATTTTTCTTAGCAACTTCCTTAACAACAATGCTTTAAGTTAGAGAATGTTTAGCATTTCTTTCATGGAAACCAAACATATCACAAAAGAAAAATTAATTTATAGAACCAAAAATTATTAGTTACTCTCTAATAACCATATATTTTCATTGCATTGTTAAAAATATATTCATATGTTTTACTTTATTAAAACTTAACAATAGCCTTTTTATGTAGACATATCTGTACTTCATTTCATTGACACTACTATGGGTTTAAACTTTAAACATTACAATATTATCATAAAAATGAGAATATAAGACTTAATGATTATCTTATTTTTATTCAAGTCCTGCTTTGAACATTGAAAATACTAGCTTTAAAATCATTTTTCCTATAAAATAAACTAAACAAATGGAAATCAACTTCTTCAATGAGCTGGAGATTCAAAACAACAGAGATATCCCATTTTAGATCATTTCTAATACTAAAATAAACCGACTAAATGTTAATAAAATCTAAGTTTAATTTCTGGAGGATCTGGAAACTACTTTGTGAATCAAGTTGTGCCCTACATTGATGCTAATCAGGGACCTTTATGTTTGAATAGCTTTATTTTTTGCAGGTTAAGAAAACTACTGAACATTTCTTTTTTTAAAAAATTATAACTCATATCAAAGTATAAATCCTGCTATCAAGGATTTCTTCCCACCTGCCACTTCATAAGTCTGGAACATCCGTAGACTTCTGACTTCAATGTAAATTCATATAGAGTTTTGAGCCACAACACACATCTATAGTTCTGCCAACTTCTTCATAGAAAAGACTTAATCATACAACTAATTACAATTTAAATTAGCACAGATATTAAAATCCTACACTCTATATCTCCAATGCATTAAATCATCCATTCATCTTTTTATTCAAAATGGTTTGCTTTAATTTGAAGAACTTCCTGCTGCACACACCATTTTCTGCACTGTCACAACTTTTGGGATTAGACCTGTTTGTATTCATTTGTGTTAAAGACTTAGTATATTTAGTGCCTCTATAGAACCTGTCATTTCTACTATCTGAATCTCTTCTTTCCTATAATACTTAATGGGAGACACATTGTAAGTGGTATTAGTTTTGTGGTATTTATGACCACTTTCCGCAGGTGCTTCACTTGCCTCGAGCGATCCGAGTATATCGGACACCTCATCAACAGTATGCCGATCAGCAGCAATCGGAGTTTACTCGATATGGCGTGGCAAGTTTATCCTAATAATGCGAATTATTTGGTTTTCCGATAACAAAAATCTGTCAGCATTTTTAACTTTGCTGTTTGCATCTGGAAAAATTGAGTCAAACTACTCTTACTAACATTATATTTATCCTGGCTAATTTGGTGTCTAATGTTATCCTGTTTGTATTCCCCCAAAAAACTATTCAACAATACATATTTAAAATCCCCATATGTTTCTGGCTTATTAAACAAAGACCTCCACCAATGTTTGGCAGATATACTCCAATGGTTGTTGGCCACTGACAATTTTTCCATATCACGTAACCTACTTAATGAGAATAACTCTTCCAGTGCACTTAGATACTCTATGGGGTTTTCATCATAGTCACCCTTGAAGACCTTGAGCTGGATAAACCTGAATATGTTTCCATCTATCCTTTCTTTCTTAATTTCTTCTGGACTATGTATTAACTTACTATACTCTTCACCATATATTGATGGTATATCACAATCACTTTTACTTAATTTATTTTCTGAGACTAAATATTGATATGGTTTATCCATGGGACTATCATTACATTTTAAAATAGTATTCTTTATCCCTACTATCTTATCTTCCAACATCATAGATATCTTATGACTGAGATTTATTTCCTGTTCCTCCAAACGTCTATCTATTTCTTGTTCCAACATCTTACTATTATCTTCTATTTTATTGCAAATCTCTTCTTGATTTTTAGCGTATTTTTCTAATTGTTGCAATGATTATTGGTGACTATCTAGTCTATGTTTTAAATTATCTTGACTCTCCTGGCTTCACTTACTCAATGTTGCTTAACTCTTCTTGGACATCTTGTAAACTATTCTGCAATTCCTTACACACTTCCTGCAATTTATTGATTTCATTATCAGCCTTATTATGTTTCTTGAATATCTCCTTATATTCAACTTTTATACGACTCTGATTATTTTTAACTTCTAAATTAATATTGTTTATTTCTACTTTCAAAGTCTCTTGACCATCCTTGCAAGCTTTCTCAATTTTCCTGTACTTTTTCACTAATTCTTTGTGCCCAACTTTACAATTTTTAATTTTATCACTCATGTTTTCAAATCTGCTTTCTAACTTTTCTTGTGATTTATCTAGCTGGTCCCTCAATTCATTGAACCTGATATCACATTTACCATCAGATTCTTTCAACTGAGCATCCAAGTTATATTTAAATTCATCAAACTTGACATTAGTAGCATTCAACTTGATTTTACACAAGTCAATTTTGATATCCACCTCTTCTCTAAGTTCTTTATTTTCTTTAATTATATCACCCAATTTATTACTCATATCGCCAAATTTATTGTCCATATCCCTACTTATATCTCTACTCCTACCAGTAAATTTATTATTCATATCAGTACATATATCTCTACTCATATAACTAAATTTATTATTCATATCACTAATTATATTTTATCTTAATTTATTATTATCTCTACTCATATCACTAATCTTTTCCATCAATTCTTTCAGAATTGAATACAGAGCTTCTTCAGGTTTGGGTAATGCTTCTGTCTTATTGCTTTCCATTTTTATTTACTATTTTATATCAAATAAAAATTGTCTATCTTCTTTTGAAACAAATTTCAAAATACTTTATTTATTTTTACATAAAACATATCTACCCATTCAATCCTATAGCTGCGAATAAAATCAACAAAAAACGACAACAACAATAAAATTTCTTAATATCTTACTTAAACCTATGATATAATATAATCAGCTATACGATTCCACCAATGTATATAAATATAATACCACATTTTTGCATCTATATGAGACTCAAACTTAGGTCTTTAATTGGTTAATTCGGCCCGAGTTGGCGCGTCATTTTGTAACTGATTGAATCTGTCAATGCTGATGATGGAGAAGATGATCAATCTGATCAAAAATCAAAAAAAAAAAAAAATCTAATTTAATCTAATCTAGCTCACGACAAAATTTTGTAGTTCAACTTTTTTTCACCAGAGTGTTTCTTGTCGAATTATTTAAAAATTTGTTGTGAAATATCAAATACACGGCGGCCTAAAATTATAGTATAAAAATAATTATATAACAAATAATTATATTATAAAAATAATTTATTAAAATAATAACAATATATTCTACCAACATTCATAATTGCTGTCCACCGACCTGCATTGAACGTTGCTGAAAATATGTTGTGCACTCTTCGCAGCACAAATTTGCCCAGTCTATTATAGTGTGGCAACTTACATTTGTCTCGTGAGCAATAAAACACTGACAAATTATGTGACCAATGATATAATCTAAGCATAAATGTCTTTAGAGACAAATGGTTTTAAAAAAAGAACCTTTTAATGATGGGTATCCGGTGGTGACATAATCTACATTGCCACCTATGACCATCTCCACATTTTTGCTGTCTGATTAGAGAACACTGCACGCCACAATGCTGGCATAGGGTACTATTGTTAAGCAGGCGCCTCCTTGCTAACCACTTCATTGCTAAGTCCGGAGTTCGAAGTTCATCCATCAACAGCCATGAAGTCCAATTGTCTATGCGAATATCAGCCGCATGTAACACCAATTCTGGCACTACAACTACTTGACCATTTACAGGATTTATTTTACAGACTACGTCTGAAAACTAAAAAAAACACTTTGAAAGCCATGTCTTAAAACTTTGAAAAACTTGTGAAAAGTGCCCCATGACAATACACCAATTTCACACTACTAGTAATACTTTATTCCAATCCTACCTATAGGAATTTGCTTTGCGAATTTTATCTTTTCTATAAACGAAAACTACAATGGACAAGAAACACTATGAAGAGAAAAATTTGAAACAAAATTCGAATTTCGTTGTGACCTGGTAACTTCATGTCTATCTATCTATCTATCTATCTATCTATCTATCTATCTATCTATCTATCTATCTATCTATCTATCTATCTATCTATCTATCTATCTATCTATCTATCTATCTATCTATCTATCTATCTATCTGTCTATCTGTCTGTCTGTCTGTCTGTCTGTCTGTCTGTCTGTCTATCTGTCTATCTGTCTATCTATCTATCTATCTATCTATCTATCTATCTATCTATCTATCTATCTATCTATCTATCTATCTATCTATCTATCTATCTATCTATCTATCTATCTATCTATCTATCTATCTATCTATCTATCTATCTATCTATCTATCTATTAAAATTTAGTTTCAATGCACTTTATGTTGTAATATCAATATTTGTTATTTTTGTATATATCTAACCAATAAAACAGATTTTTTTGCATCCATATTATTTAAAAAAAAACACTTAGAGAATTTATATATTCTATAGAACAGCAATGAAATTAATTAAAGTGTTCAAAAAGAAATGTAATGTATAGTTGATTGCTGACATTTTAATAAGGTATATGGTTAAATCTTTTTTTAGTGATACATTAAAGATATATATTTTTTACATATACCATTAAAGCTACCATTATTTTAAATATTGGAAACATATTATGAGCTTTTTGATTTAATCCTCCAGAGATGTTTTTTTAATATTTGAATAATTTATTTTTACAATTAATGATTTTTTTGTATGACATATATTGATAATATCTTAACAAGCTTTGTGGAATACACCCAACCTCAGAGCTGTTTCTGCTATTGGCGCCCTCAGTGCGGTGCTAGGATATTCAATCGTTAGTGAAAAATACCAGGAGCTCTATATATAACATTTGTAAACACAAGCTTTATTAAATTAGGTCATATGACATCTGACTTGATATTTTTGTAATTGATAATCTTTATATTATTGATTATGAGTATAAGCTTTCAAATAATAGACATTATAAAAGTTAATATTTGAATTTTGTGAAATAGAAAAATGGAATACTAAGTAAAGATCATAATTATAACAATAGTGCTTGATATTATTCAATGAATTTATTTTTTTCAAAAACTTAATAGAATGAAATATTAGATATGTCCATTCCATTTTGTAAATTGAAAAGATATTTAAGATTAGTTATTGTTAAAGAAGAAAAATATATGTCAAAAGTAAACATTAAAATAGGCAAAAGGGTCCATACAGTAAGCCAGAGCTGTTTTTACAGTTTGTGAAAGCATAAAAAAGTGTGATGTTTAGTGGTTTAGAAGTAAACATTAAGTTTATTGTTATTAAAATATAAAAAAAAAATGTTTCAGATATTAACAAACAGCCATTTTTTTACATAGTAAACACTGCTTCAGTATTATTATAACAAAAAGTCTAAAAGTTGTATTTTTAAAATATGTGTTTTTACATAAAATCTGTAATGTAGCTTTTCAATTTAAAATAAGTAGTTTACAAAAATTTAATATGTAAACGAATTACTAAAAAATAGTTTTTTTAAAACAAAATTTTTGCCCATTTGCCTTTGGACAAAACAATCCACCAATCATAAAGACTCATTTATATTGATATCAAAATGTGGCACAACTCATTCTTATGCAAAGTACATAACTGTAAATTTCTAAAAATTCATCTGATGCTGACATCTTCAGATTATTTTTCAAGTGATAATTTTAAAATAATTTCTAATAAAATAAAATTGTGCATGGTAATTTATTGCTATAAGTAGGCTCAAAATAATGATGAAAAGGTAATCACAATTCCATCATAATGTACAAAAAGCAAAACTACATGAAATTTCTGTGATTATAATTAAGCGTGTTAAAACAGAGAAAAATATATTATCTTATGTATCTTAACCTTTGATCATAGAAAGTTGAATACTGATTGCATAGTGCACAAATTTTTTTTGTCCCCTTGAAATAATTTACATTTACAATGAAGGTATTTTCTAATTATACATATAGGTGCCTGCAAGCAAAATAATTCATAAGAATTGAAACCATCAAATAGTTTGAATGTATAGATATTACCTAATATATTCATTTAAAAATTTAATATAAATATAGTTTGTTGTTGTGCCTGATCAAGGTATGTATATGATTTCTGACTACACTGAATGAAACTGGATATTTTTTTCTTTTAGTAGTCTTTAATGATGAAAATTGTTTCTCTTTTGGATATGTCATAAATGAAAGGACTGATTATTTTGCAATGGCACTGAATGTAAATCAAATCAAAATATATTAATCATATTATAATTCTCTAATCAAAACATAACATTTTATACTGTAAAATAAATAAACACTGTACTGTAAATTTTTAGTGTCACTATCACCATTTCATTTTGAATTTATGTAATTTTAAAAACATCATCTCCTATGATACCATCAGTGTTTTAAAATGAGAATGATTTTGGAAAAAAAGTGGTGGTTGATTTTAATACAAATGTTTCAATTTTATTTTAAAGATTTTTGTAGTAAATATTCTACTGTAATTCAAGATAGTAGACACAAATTAATGATTGGGATGCCAAATGTTTGCTTAATTATACATTGCTATGTAGGGAGTGTAATACAACCTGCCATTATTATAGTGTAATGTCACCTGCCATTATTATAAAAAAACAAGGTAGAACGTGAAGTGTGGAACATCCTATCTAATATAGAAGAGAGTAGAGAAAACTGTCTTAGAGCATACTTTATAACTATGTATTATTTTTATTTGTGTTAAAGTTGTTAATAAACCTATTTTTGTTACCAAATCTGTTGGAGAATTTATTTAAGTTGACGCAAACACGTCAGGGACGAGATAGAGTATTTAGAAAAGAAGTTGCTTGTAGTTAAATAAAATGATATATAATAAATATTAAAAGAAACATGCAGAATTAAAACATATATGTGATAAAAATGTCATTTAATTAATTTTGTATCAGCTAAGATATTAATGTATTTACAAGGATTTTCTTTTAAGATGTATCTTTGCCTTTATTGGTAGTGTTGCTAAAGGAATTTCTAGATTTCTGAATATCTTAAGAGGCTTTTGTAAAAGTTAATAATTTTAAAGTAGAAAATTATTACAAGACGCATGTGTCAATCCCTTAATATGGATTAAGGAGCATTGGGTTGCTTATTTCTTTGTTGTTTAACAATGAAAATTTGTCTAAAAATAAAATTAATGTTATTAAATATTTACTTTTGTCGTTGCAGTATTCACTGTATTTTACTTATAACGATAAATTTTATAATATTAATAATCAATGGATAATAACTTATATTATTTTAATTTAATTTGTTTGATTTATATCAACTATTTGAAAATAAATATTATTAATTATGATTGTGATTATTTAAAGTTGTTTTTTGGATATATTAATGGTTATTGAATTTTAAGAAAAAATAGTAAATTGGAAATTTTAAAAAAATAAATTGAACTTTTTAATAAATCTGATACTTTTTTTTGTTCGAGTTGGTAAGAGTTTTTGAAATTGCTCAAAAATTTCACTTGCATATAAAATTTCTATTTGTACTTAAAAAAGTCTTATTTGACCTTTTTAAATATTTAAATACTTATAAATAAAAGCAACTGAATTAAGCATAATCAACTATGTTTATCTAAACTCTCTCTAAAAAAAAAACGAATAATTTTTATTTTATTTTAAGCTTTTTTTTTAAAAATGTAAATGAATGAATCAGTACAGATTTATTATAAGTCTATCAAATTCTGTTTTTAAATCCGATATTTGTTTTATATTAATAACAATATTTGAAAATATTTTGACACTCAGTGAATTCTGACAGATAATGACATGAAAGACATTACTAACTTATATTTGTAAGATCTGAAGATTAAATAAATAAATTGAAAGCCTAGATCTGTATTTATTTTTATTTTAAATAGTAATAAATCAGTGTATAAAATAACCAAAAATATTTTATAAACAAGCAAAAATATTATATTTCTTTTATTTCAAAATCTTAATATGAAAATTAAGATGAGAGGATGTGAGAACCCTCTGGGTATTTTTATTTGTCTTAAACAACAGATTGAATGTAAAGCTTGAGATGTCGCCACTGTCTCAGTTATGATGACATAAAAATAGCAGTCTAAAACAGTGTGAAATAATCATACTTTTTTTTGAGAAAAACCACCAATGATTTGCAATCAATATGAGAATAATGAAGTGAATAGTTTTGATCATTCTATAAAATATAGTTTAGAAGGAGGGAAATTATATTGTTTGCAACAAAAATTTTTATATTTATTAGTAATAAGAGATTTAAAAAATAATTGGTCAGTATATAATTGTTATATCAAAAATAAAAAAAATAAATATATTAAATCAGTGCCTTAAAAATGTTTATGTAACAGCCAATCAGATGTAACAAAGACTGGATGTGGAACTTTCCATCTTTTTCTTGTAGTTCTGTCTTGTGTTCTTGAATTGAGAGTTCCACGTGCAGTCATTATTACATCTGATTGGCTGTCACATAAGCATTTTTAAGGCGCTGCTGTCTAAGGTTTTAGCCTTTCACGTTGTTATCAAAAATAAAAATATAAAATCTAATATTAGACATGATAGCTAGAAATATATATCTTATATATAATAACTGTTTAAGAAATGTTCATTATAGAGCTGAAAAATTAAATACTTTTGAATAGAAAGCTTTGTTTGATAATACAAAAGTTCATAAATATTGGGTTAATTTATGAATGGTATAATTTACTTGCAGGGTTATTGGGAAAAAAAATCCATGTAATTAAATTGCACTATCGTGGTTGTTTATTATTCTGATTATTAAAAAAATGTAATTATTAGTAAAATTGTTTAATTACTTATAAAAAGACTGCTTATTTTGAATATGAATTATTTTTCATTTAATATTTATTCCATGTTAACATAACTATTCGGTATGGATTTATTATCAAATATTTAAAAATAATATAACAGTAGCATTTATGTTATAAAATGGATTTTTATTTAAGGGACTAATGAGATTGTTCACTGAATACTAAGAGCCATTAATTTAGCAGAATACTTTTTTACTATAGTTCTGCTACTAAAAGTTATGCTTGATGATGGTGCTTAATAGATCCATATATTATTATCTGGCATGTAGCTTGTAGTAGGTGGAATAAAAGTGATGAAAAAAGTATGGGTAACCTAGTGTCATGAATTAATTTACTAAACAGTACCTATCAGTCTACCTACTTACATGTTCAACTGTCTATCTATATGTCTATCTGTTTATATATCATCCTGTTTATTTACCTTTATGTGCATTTATCTATCTTTAAATCTGTATATTATGCACTATTATCTATCTATCTATCTATCTATCTATCTATCTATCTATCTATCTATCTATCTATCTATCTATCTATCTATCTATCTATCTATCTATCTATCTATCTATCTATCTATCTATCTATCTATCTATCTATCTATCTACCTATCCACTTCCTACCCACCTACCTACCTATCTATCTATCTATCTACCTACCTACCTATCTAACTACCTACCTACTTACCTACCTACCTATCTACCTACCCACCCCTATCTATCTATCTATCTATCTATCTATCTATCTATTTATACATCCATCCATCCATCAATCCATCCATCCATCTATCTATATATCTATCTATCTATCTACCTACCTACCTACCTAATTATCCATTTATTTATTTACACTTTGTCTACATTTGTATCTTCTTACCTACACACATATTTAATTACCAATTTATCTGTTTCCTTGCATGTATACATTCATTTATGTACCCATATATCTATCTAACCATATATCTATCTATTCATCAATCTAATTATCTTCTTAGAATTGTCAATATACTTATCTATGCATATACTCATCTACTTATGTAACTATCAATATATATCTATATAACTAAATATTTATTCATTCATTTATCTATCTATCTATGATTTGACCATGTATGCTTATACCTATCTATCTATCTATCTATCTTCATCTATCCACACACACACCCTATCTATCTACACCTCCCTATCTTCCCCCCCCATCCATATATATATATATATATATAGAGAGAGAGAGAGAGAGAGAGAGAGAGTACTAATAGCTCAAAAAGGCTCTTAATTGATAAATGCAGTAAAAGAAAATATTTAAAATCTGTATCCAGAATATTCCTTTCCCGAGACCAATTGGTTTCGAGCTTATGGATCACCTCAGTCAAGAGCTAGAATATCCAGACACTAGATCTAAAATATCAATCCACAAACCAGCACTTATTTAATACTAATATTTAAGTAGAAACTCTGATATTTCCGGACATGAAAATGTCTTTTTAATCTCCAAATTTCTAACTTAAATAGCTATATGGGACTGAAACAATTGATTACCGTATATTAATCTACATACCTAACCTAATGATAAAATTATAATAATCAATAAAGTAAGTCATATATAGCATGACATTGTTTTTATGAGCTTCTATTTTGAAATATGTGGTATAGAGAGCATACCAATAGATTAAACAAGCTCTTAAGTAATAAGTGCAGTAAGAGAAATATTTAAAATCTTTATCCAGAATATTCATATTCTCCGACCAATTGGTCCGAAAATTTCAGAGTTTCTACTTAAATATTATGTATTAAATAAGTGCTGGTTTTGAATTGATATTTAGATCTACTCTCTGGATATTCTTGCTTCTCATTGAGGTGAGCCATAAGCTTAAAACCAATTGGTCTGGGGATAGGAATATTCTAGATAAAGATTTTAAATTTTTTCTCTTACTGCACCTATCAATTAAAAACTTGTTTGAGGTAATGGTTTGCTTTCTATATTGCATATTTGTAAATACAGGCTCATAAAAGCCATGCCACCCTATATATGACTTGCTTTATTGATTACTATCTATATATTTGTCTCTTTCTCTCTCTCTCTTTATCTGTATATCTAACTTTTTATCAATATATCTGTTTAGCTGTCTATCTGCTTGTTTAACCACCAACTTACCTAGAGACATCTATCCACTACACCCCTAACCTATCTACCTGTCTACCATCTATCTGTCTATTTACCTAAATCTTTATTTTTAATCTATAAATATATCTTCTATAGTGTGGAGGTATTATTGGAAAACAATGTTGCCCTGGCTATACATGCAAACTTTCTCCTGAAGATAAGGATGTTAGTGATGCACAGGGAAAATGTTCTGGGTAAGTTCTTTGAAATAATAAATATTAAATTGTAAATATTCCAATTTTTTACTTGAGAGATATAACATTTATATTTTGTATATGCTCTTGTGTTCATTATTATCATTATCAATAGCAATTATTCATAAAAATGGTATAACTATCTAACTGCTGTAATAGAGCAAGGGTTAATAAGTTATTTTATAACTGAAAAAATCTATTAATAAATCAGAGGTAGGTAAGTTTTATACTCTCTTCCCTCCCGAGTCAATTCATCCTTATGAAATTTTTCAATTTCATCTAACAAAAGTGCGATTTACATTTGTACAGAACATACATTAATTAAAAGAGAAATAGTTTTTTTAAAATAAAATTTATTATTATTTTCTGATGCACATTCTCATTTCAATGAATATATACTATTTACCTTGGTTAGTTCGCTGTTTCCCAGTTTACTAAGCTGAAAAACGTACCTAAATTTAAAGTTCAGGATTTTGCTATTATTGAGAAACATGGCGAAAATGTTTCAAACATTTCTTGTCGTTGAGTTTATTATTACTTCAATTGAGAATGAAAGTTGCATTTTCAAACAACGATTCCTATTATATTTAAAGTAGTCGTATAAAATATTCGTGTTATCACTTGTTAAATACAGCAGTACATTTTATGTCACACTGCACATTATCAGCCAGCAGCTACATTTCTCCAAAAACTATAAACTGATTCATATTTTAAGCTGATAACCAATGTTGTAAAATGAAGCAGTTGGATTTTTTTCATTATTGACTGATAATGAGGTTCAAAATTG
The DNA here is from genome assembly GCA_028023455.1 of Epiperipatus broadwayi. Taxonomy (NCBI): domain Eukaryota; kingdom Metazoa; phylum Onychophora; class Udeonychophora; order Euonychophora; family Peripatidae; genus Epiperipatus; species Epiperipatus broadwayi. The sequence goes on along the minus strand of JAQFVV010012453.1, from coordinate 1,838,150 downwards.
ATAACTAAACCACGTCAATAAGAATCCTCATTCAAAACAATGTCCATGTGTAGTTTAATGCAGTGGCAAGGGGTTTAAATCTGGAATTATAAGCCCCCCCCCCACCCCTTCTTTCTTTTTTTGGCAGTAGCCCCCCCAAGAAGAGAAAAAAAAGGAGAGTTCCCCCCCAAGGTACCTTATTTTAAACAATAGGACAATATATATTATGCATTAATAAAATAGACTGAGAGACAGACATATGGTGCAAATTCTTATACTTAAAGCTAAAACCTTTTTATTTATTCACTTTTTTATTTACTGGGGGCCCCATTCCATATTTGTGTGGTGTTTCAAATCCATGTGTTTTCATGCATCAAATCTCTTATGAATATTTAACTAATAAGACTTTTGATCATTATTATTTATTCACCACAATAAAAACATTTTATTGTTCATTTCTTAAAATAGTCAAATAAACACAAACTTCAAAATATTATAAATATTTGAGCAGAGAGATTAAAATTAAAAACCGACTACCAAAACTATATCTTCTTCTGATAACTATCATAAAGAGCTGCCAATATACTGTTCAACAGACTTAATACAAAATAAAACTGATGCTGATATACGTTATTGTTTAACAATTTTCAGTACAGTATTTCTATTGCATCTTTCCAACATCAAACCTGGTTGGCTTGTACTATGTATGCTATAGCAATTGACTAACATAAACATTTGCAGACCATGAGATATTTTCAGCATAATTACAAATTGTCTTAAATAACTGAGATTAAAGACAGAATGCTCTCCTCAAAGTTTCTACATGAAGAAATATGGAAACTGTTCAAAATACCCTACCTACAAAATGACATCAATCCTAATGATTGATAAACTATGTAACAAGTAAAAGAAACACGCAAATATCTGATTAATGTATGGACATAAAAATACCGTAAACACATACTAATGTTTCACTGATCTACGATCTGACTAAACAAACAAATCAGATTTCATGTCATTCTACACAAACTCTTGGAGAACCTATAACAATATAAACATGTATAACTATCACTGAAAACATTTGTATATACCTATTAATAATAAACCTAAATTTTTTTAAATAAAAAAAAGACTACTAAATTTAAAAAAAAAGCAGTATCTAAGTAACTATTAGAAACTTCTTTGGAATTACAATTGTATCAGTAACTGCACTTATATTCTCTACAAAGCATTTAAAGTCACAAGAATCTAGGAGTAATCTATTTAATAAATATGTTTATAGGTGTGGCTAAACTTCATGTTTCCAAGAATCACATGTTAAAATTGGCTTATATTGAAGAACCAAAAGTAAACTTTTGAAATATTCAACCGAAACAAATATTTGACATATAATTTCTTTTTATTATTATGATGTATTAATTGTACAAAATGTTAAGATAACAAAATTAATAAGTAAAAACAAATTCAGTAAAATATATATTATTCTCAAGTGATTTTATCTGTTTAGCTAGAAGATTAAAATTTGCCATAGCGTTGCAATAATTACATAAGGAGTTTATTTATTGGTCAATTGTGCGGCTGTTTTGATATTACAAAGTTCATTGTTCAATAGAACGATTCACAAACATATGCTATTTATAAATTGAAATTATTTTACAAGCAGCATCTTTTAATTGAGAAGACATGGATTCTGATACGAGTTTCTGGCTCTTTATTTCGTCTTTTGCTTGTTGGAGCCGTGATGATAAAGAATTTTTAAAAAAAATTCCAAGTTTTTAAATATAAAATCAAATGAAATAAATTATGCACATCAGTTCTTAATTTTTTTGAATATAAATATAAAATAATTGCATATATCGCTTGATTATAAAAAAGAGAAAGCTGATGTCAAAGTAGAACAACAGACTGTGTACGCTTGAATTAAAACTGAACAAAGAATAACATCTTTCGGAGAAATCCAAATGAAAAGTGAACCGATAAGTCGAACAATGGATTACATTTCTATAAAATAATAAGAATCAAATCTTCAGCGATGAAGTCATAATCAATCTTTGTAATATTGCCACCACAAAAGAATAAATCATATATGATTTAAAGAATAAAATGTAATAAATTCATTATTGCAATTTACATATATCGTGATTTTAATGTTAGTCTTCGTGAACCATATTGATCCACCCAGAGAAACACAGTTTGTCCAATCCCGGAATGGTATTTAATAAACATATTTGATGATAGAGATTGAAGTAATTTTTTAACATTGATCCATCTAGAGATCCTGCAATTTGCTGAAGTCTTGTATGGTAGTTAATAAACATATTCCATGATAAAGATTGCAGTAGTTTTTAACACATCAAGATTAAGTAAGATTAAAAAGAGACAGTTTTGGTTATATGCTGCAGTGCAAAACCTGTCCAAACGATTTTTATAGAAGTTGATAAAAAAGGCACTAACTTACTAGGGTTATCAATTATTGGATAATACAAATTTGAAGAGCTTTTTAGTCTTATTTACTCTGTAGCTAAAAAAATCAAAAGATACTCACAAAGTGAGATTAATTAGCTTACTAAATTATTATGTGTCAGCTAGCTAAAATAAGATTCCTAAAGTTATTAATAATTGCCATTTGACCTAGATTCAATCCCAATTGTGTTATGATTATAATATATATTATAATGATAATACAAAATCTTTGAGATCGATATATTGTTACGAAATTTAAAAGATTAAGAGACACTTCTTATAGTACTTTAAAACTATTTTAGAAAATCCTTTATTTCTGCAGCTTTATATTTTTAAGATTACAAAGATTACTTTATTTTTATCTAGCTGAATACTTAAATCCAGATAACACAGCAATTAGAAAACAACAGCTAATACAGTTGTTTTAATTAAAATATTTGATATTTTACTGTCATTCATTATACTGAAAACATATACATTGTATCTTCAACCTTTCCTGTCGACCAGAAAATGTACAAAACTCTTGATTTAGCTTAGCTGCTATAAACAATTTATGTAATTTCAAATGTTTCATCAACATATCTAATTTAGTATTAGCGTATTATTTTATTATGGGTTAAGTATAAAATACACTAACGCATTTCGGATCATAATTCGTGATCCTGATGTATTTATACCTATTGAGTTTAGTCATGATTACACATATAAACCCAAACAAGTATATACATGTTTTATAATGCATTTTATTAGATTGCTACACCCTGCCCACTACTGTTAATCTACAATTGTTAGATTGCTACACCCTGGCTGCTACTGTTAGCAGTGTATGGTTCCATTTCTACTCTGAACTGGTGAAAGAAAGACTGTACATGTCCTTATAGATTTCAACAGTCTGCCATGCAAGTGGGTACAACAACACTTCCAAGTGTACTATGATAGCTTGACTCAAGTCAGCTTTGGTTCAGGCAGCTTTGAGTCCTAAACACGGACTTGCCTTGTTGCATAAACATTAGTCTAAATAGCTACAGTCTGAAAATGATCACTGCTGTTCAGGTTAGCAGGAGTATTTTTGGCTGTATAAGGAGAACCAGGTTACTGTTATTCAGTTATTCTCTGGCCTTATTTATTGACAAATACCCAATCTTCATGGAAACATTCCTATTCAATGAGCATCATTTTTTATTGAACTGTTTTTGCTATTGACTATGCATTATCTCTTCATATATGCATTGGTTAGTGGCAATGAATGCTCACTCTGATTGTGATAAGAAAGGGATTTGGATTACTTCATTATTTAAAAGAAAAGAGAGATATGGCATTCTCTCCCCTTGAGTAAAATTAGCCCTGGAGAATGTAGTCATACAAGTACTTTGGAAGAGATCTTCACTTTGTTGCTTTGTCTGGGTTGATGGCTGACATGTTGTTTCTTATTATTGTGATTATCTGGCTTTCAGACAAAGCAAATACTATCAATGACTTCAGTGTTGCAGCTTGTTTTTAGAAAAAATGAGTATAGGTTTCTCCATTCACCTTGGAATAAGCTTGCTGTAACATTCTCCTAAAAATGCACTGTTGTCTCTTTTCCTCCAAAAACTGTGCATGATGGCATACCTATACTCTCCAAATATATGTGGTTTGTGTTTAAAGTATGCCACCAATGTTAGGCTACACCCTATAAATGATTGCAAGCCACTGCAATTTTTTATTGTTTCTGCAATATCTGAAATTGAAACATTTCTTGAAGGCTTTCAAGATGCATAGCTAGACTCCTTATATTGGCCCTGAAAATTTTTATATGGATTAATCTTGTAATAAAATATGTAATTTGCCTATCCTCTACACCCTTTATGACCTTTATCTGTTCACTTTTATCTTCCCTTTGATGATCAATTTCTTTAGAGTTTGATCTATTCTTTTCTTAAATTAAAGCATATTTTGCTGACCTACTATCCTTATCCCCTGACAAGTTTGCCATTTCATCTTAGCAAACTTTAGCATCTCTATCTATCTGCTTCTCTTCCTGTAACATTATATTTACTTAATTCTAAACTTTATATTTAATTTTTCTACTTTAGGAATGTGACTACTATTTATTTTTCACTCATTTAAAAAAAAAAATCTATTTAATTATTTACCTTTTTTTTTTTTTATTAAAAAGACTTCTTAATATTTATTTATTTATCACTCTCTTAAGTTCAAAATTAACTCCAAAAGAAAACGCTATTTAACTGTTTATTTATCATTTGAAAAAGACATCTTAATATTTATTTATTTTACTCTTTTCCTTTCATTAAAAATGCAAAGAAAAAATGTTATTTCACTGTTTACTTACTTTTATCATATTAAAAATACAAACATACTACTCTAAACTGTTTCAGCAATTTATACCAACTAGCACAAACTGATTCCTAATTTTTGAATATTGCCTCCCACACCTGATATATTTCTCAACTGTATGACTAAAATCTCATGTGGGATTTAATTTTAGGTCCCATGTTGAGTGCCAACATTTTATTTATATGTACCAGTCACTTCTATCCTTTTTTGATCACCAAGGGGAGCACTAGTAATACCTAGAAAATATAATTAAAAGTGATCAAAAGTTAACGACAATGAATGCCACCAGCTATACCCAGGGAGAGAAAGAAATCTCTAAGATTTTTCAGACAATTAAGAAAAGAGTACAGAGACAAATTTCATAATTTAATAATTAAAAAAAAGTTAAATCTCAAGCAAATAAAAGTGTAAAAATTTGACCTAGATTTCTACAGTATGTTTATCAGAGAGTGTATGAAAATATTGAAAGCATTAAATACCCTGACATATAAGTTTGTTTTCCCACCTATAATTTAAAAAGAGGAATTTATAATATCTTCCTGACAGTGGTTTATAAAAACCAATTCCCGTTTCCCTATTTAGAGATTTCAAAAATAAAGCGGACTTATAGGGAAAATAACAAAACAGCCTACGCAAGCTTTTTTTGACTCAGAATAAATATCTGGCACCAAGAATGTTATATATCTTCAGAAAAAGTCATGATAAACCACTTTTAAGATGATCAAGGTTATTTACAAATATCAGACAAAATAAAAAATAGACCAAGAGAAGATTATGGTTATGCATAATCTTAAATAGAAAAAAAACATAATCTCAGAATTTGGAAAAACAGAGCAATATACTGAATAAATTGCCAGCAAAAGATTTTCAGCCTGCTGAAAATAAAAACAAAGCTTAGATAAATAAATAAATAAAGGACAGGAAAGGTAAAAACAAATTATGAATGTCTGTCAAAGTATTTGTCACAGGTAAGTAATAAAAATAATTAAAAAACACTAAGCAATTAAAATAGAAACTTGCAATACACTCTCAGAAAAATGCATAATAAAAAACAATATGGAGTCTTAGAACTAAGAGTCCACTATATATACTAGTAAGAAAATACATAAAACAATTAAAAACATTAAAGAAATATTAAAAAAAAAATATAAAAAGGTTTCTTGTGAGACCAACCTAAGACTAATAGAGATTTAAATCCTGGTTAGAGTATGAAAATCTTTTACATCGAGGCCTAATATAAAGTCTTTCAAATTTTCTCTAACAGGATACATAAAGTTCTTTCTGACTTGAGTCCATTATGAAGGCTTTGGAGTTATATTTCTGGTAGGGAGTGTGGAGGCATGCTCTGTATCAGTTCTTGTTTAAGCTTTTATGTCATGATGTTTGAAGGAACAATTTGGAATCTGGGATCTGTCTTTAGGTTGATTTAGCACAGCATGTAGAAAAGAATCATCATGGTGTGTAGTTTGGACATTCTGCAGAGATTAACACTATTTAGCAATGAATAGTCTATAATATATCAGAAGAATTTCCTATCAGCTGTCAGTATTCTTTAAAAATATAAGCAGCACCACAAAAAATAATATTCAATAAGCAGAATAAAAATAAGTAGCCAAATAATAATTAGTCCAAAATCACAGGATTATGTATATATAATATTATCTCCCATATCATTTTCATGAGAAGGTTTTGTGTAGTGCAAATCTCGATCTCAGGCTTAATCTTAATTAAAAATCTGACCAGGGTTTTTATCTTATTCAAAATTAATTAAAAATAAATAAATGCAAAATTAAGTCTCAGCTTGTCTTTTTAAAAGTAAATTAAAATTAGATCACAATAAAAGAAACAGGAATGCAATTAAAACTTTCCAAAATTAGCAGCTTTTTTTTAAAGATTAAAACTTTTGAAATTAGAATGTTTTTACAATTTCATAAAAAAGTGTCAAAAGAAAATTATTTTTAAACTAAGAAAAAAATCTATTCTAGACAGTTAAAATCAAGTTCAGTATATGTAAATGAGCTTGACTAACCAGTATGAAGTATATTAACATAACTTGATACATTTTAATGGGAGGAGTAGGATTTTATATAATTATGTGAGTATCCATTGTACAGCCTTGTAAACAGAAAAGAACAATGTGTGTGCTAATTGTTGTAGAAATGAGTAAAATGGTTAAACCAGATATTAGAATTAAGATTACAATATTTTTGTGTCCAAACCAAGTTAAATTGATATACAAAAATATTTATTATATACCAGATAAGACTTGAATATAATACTTGTGCATATGAACAATTTATCATGCGACTAATTATTGAAAAAGCTTAAAAAGTATTTCTTTTTATAAGCAAGTGAATAAACTTATTTTTTATCACTTTTAGTTAATAGTATTGTCTTATCAATGTATTTCAGATACATACATAGTTGGTAAATATAAATTGCACCTCTGTATATAAACACTATGGCATAAGTGAACATTTAACTGCTTATAATTGTCAGTCTATGAAGTAAAAATCTGTATAAGCTATAGTTGATAAATATCACAAGCAAGTGGAATGGTGTTATTGTAAATTATGGAAATGTTGAACAGTAAAATTCACAAGTTTGATATTAACAACACATCAGCATGATAAGTTTATGCCAAGCATATCAAGCTTTATATGCTAATAAATAAAATTGATGAAAACAGACTTATAAGAGCTATTATTTTGTCATTTGCTGGTAAGCATGACTTAAAAGTTGCAAAACAATTATTTGACCTGAATATTCTTGAGGATATTCTATATGATGAGATAAAAGTATAATTATGCATATTTCCAGCTGACAACTTCTAAATGAATATCACATCTGATCTTTCAATGATGAGAAAGCAATTACCATGTGAGGGTGATATAGACTATGATATTGCACTTTGTACACTTGCAAAATAATGCCAATTTGTCTTTGAGTTAGAAGACATGTTGCTTGACTGACTATTGTTTGGAATGTCTGACCTTGGCCTGAGAAATCATTGCTGAGCAAGCCAAATCTGAATTTTTCTCAAAAAGTTTAGCACAGTAAGTAATATTAGGAGAAACAGCAAAATTTCAAAATTCAATTGGAGGGCAGAACCTCAATTCTTGAGAAAATGGCACAAGTAACAAGTACAAATTCATAGCCAGCAATTAAATTTTGACCTGGTATTGGTATGATGTAAAAGGTCATGTTACAAATTTTTGTAAATTTATGACTGAGAAATAAAATGTCTGTAAATTAAATAATTTGTAGCATTTGTCTGCAGAAACAAATACAACAGTTTTGAAGTGCAGTTAAGTTCAGATTTTGAATTGTAGGGAAACAGATTTAGAGGGAAAATCACCTAACAAGATTAATGACACAGACGATGGTCATATTGTTTTAGATATTATTGTATGCAAAAGTAAAATTACATTGGAATTGGACTGGGCTGCCAGCCTTTCTTTCATGTCACATAAAGATTGGATAAAAATTAATGGCAGTAGAAGAAAATACATGCTTCAAACAATGCAGTTGTTAGCCACATATGTAAATGGCAACAGAAGTGACATATGTGGAACAGTTTATATACCTCTGAATATTAATGCTAAAGCTATTGTTTTACCACTATTTTTAGTATACAAGCCAGGATTATTTGAATTAATAACATGGGTGGTGGATATTGAAATAGTAAAATATGATCAGCCTATAAATTGCAAACCACATAAGCTTCCATTTTTCTTAAAACCCAAAGTTGAACAGATTATCAATGATATGGTTAGTAAATGTATTTTGTCTCCAATTGAAGATTTATCATGGGCTATACCAGTAGTTGTAATTATGAAACAAGATGGAAATATTTATTTGTGCAGAGATTATTGTATAAAATTCAATAAATTCATTAATGAACGAGAATATCCATTTCCAAGTGTACATGGAGTTTTAGCATTGCTTCAGAAGGCGTCATTCTTTGCAAAGATTGATTTAAAGTCTGCTGTACACGAAATACCCATTACAGATGGAAGTGCTGAAATGCTAACTATTAGTACCCCATCTGAGAATTTATAAGTGCAACAAGTTGCCTTACAGGATTAAAGTTGTTCCAAAGATGTTTCAAGCAAAAGTGAATGGATTACTACAAGGCATAAAATGATTTATTACTTATTTAAGTGATATTTTAATAATTGCTCAAGTAAAATATGAATTGGAAATGCAGGTGTTAAATGGTTGTTTGAGACTGGACAATGTTAGAGCAGGAATTAATCCTTCTAACTGTATATGGTATACATGTGAAATTAAATTTCTGGGCCATCTTATAAACCAGAAAGGAAAATATCCTAATCGAAAAAAAGTTTTAAAAATTTCTCCAAAACTTAGGAATTTAAATGATTTGTAGGATATTTAAAGATTGTTTAACATTTTGAAAGTATTCTAAAAAATACACATCCTTGCATCATTGTAAATACTATTGTATAAAGAACAGTGCTGGAAATGAACTATAAAATGTGATCTAGTTTTCCAGAAAGGAAAGAATTTACTAACATCAAGATAGCTTCTTGCACAATATAATCCTGACCAGAAAGTGTTATTACAAACTATGTTTCTGAATTTAAAGTTGGCACTGTCATTTACATCACAGTTAAGGAGTTTAATGTCCTATTGCATATGCTTTGAGGATTCTGATAGCTGTGTGGAAAATTATAGCCAATATGATAAAGCAGTCTTGGCTATATTCGCTGTTAAAATGTGTCATCAGTATGTGTATTATTGTAAATTCTTAATTTACACTTACCATCATCCATTACAGGGAATTATTGAACATGATAGGAAAACTCCTGAACATGCCAGCCAGCACTTGATTTGTTTGGATTAATTTGTTAGCAATATATGACTGTGTATTAATTTACAAACCTAGGAGAAAAATTACCCATGCCAATGCTTTATTGCATATACTGTGTGCTTGTGAATTGCAGAAAAATTGTATAGTGGTAAACTACATTGACAGTGGGAAGTCATAAAGTATGAATATCTCTAAGGTTATAATGTGGGCTAATAACTGGTCCTGAGTATAAAAGCTTGACTAATTGAATTGGATTTGAATGGCTGACCAAATTGCATTGCAATTCCTATCTGGAATGCTAGTAAAAGCCTATCTACCTGGAGTGGCTGTATTCTGATGATGTAGTGAATGCTTATACCATCAAACTGTTGGAAACAAGTATTCCATTTATTACCCCAAGAATATCCAAGCATAACATGAATGAAGACCTTAGCATATTCATATGTTTGGTGGTATAATTTGAACCAGAACATAGAAAAAACAATTAAAATTGTGTAGAGTGCTAGTCTACTGTTGATTTGTCTCCAAAGACCTTTGATTCCTTGGAAAAGGCTGAGTCACCATGGCAACATTTACATTTAGACAAAAAGGGTGACATAAATGCAAGCTAGTTAAAACACAAGAGCAGATTACACTATTTCTGCCCTAAAAGAGATCTTTGCAGTCATGGTTTTCCAGAAACAATAGTATTGGACAATGGAACAGGATTTATATCACAAGAGTTTCATGAATTTTTATCTGATAAAGGAATAAAACATACGGATTGCCACTTATCATTTAGAATCAAGTGGTTTAGCTAAAAAGGCAGAGCAACATTTGAAATTGACACTGAATAAATCATCTCACAAAGATACAAGTAAGGCTTTGGTTGACACAATTGTTAACCTTTCACCTCCAGTGTGACAATAGTGAAAACACCAGCTGAACTGTTGCTGCATTGCAAGTGTCATGCACTCGTAATGAAAGATGTTATCAGATAAAAAGTTATTGTGTATAGTAATTTTGCCATTGAAAAATTCAAAATAGGTAAACTAGTGTGGACTCATGATATTTTATAAAGGAAATCCTTTCTTGTATTGTAAGGAAGTTCCCTCTAAGTATATTTGAATAGTTAAATTGAATAAAAGAAAAAATCTCAAAAGACATGTCAATCATTTATGACGTGGCAGAGATAGGTGAAGATAATGCCAATCAATTCTAATGAAGAAAAGAAGCATGTTGTCATCTCTTCGGAAATACAAAATAAAGGAATGTCCACAGGTAATCAAGCCAATCAATCAAATTTAGCAGGAATGAGTACACAACCAGATGATCTGGTTATACTACCAGATCCAGTGGATGTAATGGATATTTGTATTTTACAACAGAATGACCAGAGTTATATGACAACCAATACGATTTTAATATTATTTTTTGTGACTGAGAAGTGCTTTTTTCTAGAGTGGGTCAGGTGAGGACTGCCTTTGTGAACATATATATTTAACATAAAATTTAAATAAATTCTTGTATTTTGCATACAGGAAATACATTAAAATTATTATCGATACAAATGTATTCTAGAAAATTAGAATATATCTGAAAAAAAAAAGAGAAAAATCGATATATTTAAATGAATTGTATAAGTAGTATAAACAGTATAAATATAACTGGATCCGTTCTAGTGGGGCAGTATAGCATTTTATACAATTGTGTGAGTAGACATTGTGCAACCTTGTAAGCAGAAAAGTTTTATGTGTGTGCTAATTGTCATAGAAGTCAGTAAAATAGTTATTTTTTTTAAGTGTCATAGCATCGGCCGGGACGCGAATCCGAAAGAAGATTAGAATATCTGTCAGTCCAAACTAAATTAAATGGATACACACAAGTAACTGGACTGTATGCATATAAACAATTTATTATGCAGCCAAATATTGGAATTTTTTAAAAAAGTTAACGTGATTTAACTAATCATTTTAATATATTTTCATTATTAGCAAGTAAATGAACTTGTTTTTATTACCTCTAGTTAATGTTGTTATCAATTTATTGCAAATGTATATATCCTGTTTATATCAGAGAAGTAATGATAAAAAAAATATCACGGTAATATTGCTTATTGGACAAAATAAACATGAAATAAAACGGAGAATCCATAGGATTGTAATGAATTAAGAAATGAAGATTTTTAATGAGTACTTATGCATTTTCTTGTACGACTGACTGCTTCTAGTTAGCGAATTTGTTTTAAGTTATAAAAATAATTATACAGTTTTCCACAACTGGAAATAAAAAAAGAATTTTTTTTCTAATGTTTGTTTTAATTTTATTTATATTTTTTTATTACTGTTATTTTAAATAAGACAAATTTCTTCAAAACGGTAAGGTTTAGTGTTACTGAAGGATTAGGGATAATGTTAGGGTAATAATATTTACACTTTTTGTCAAGCGTTGGTGGCCTAGAGATTAGCGTAGTTGCTTTCCAAGTAGTTATCCCGGGTTCTCTTCCCGACCTACGCTGTGACACACATATATATATATTATAGTAATTAAGCAAAGAAGAATAATGACAACTTCTCAATATTTTTCGAACCTGAGAAGCAGGCCGGTCAGGTGTTCGAACCCTGCAACCCCAAAATAGTGTGCTCTGAAGCCAACGATTGTAAAAGTAAGATCAAGGAAGCGTATTTTATTATCAATGATGACAACGCGATCAATAGACGTGACACTTGTTTTGCTATATCAAGAAAATGGACAAATTAATTTATATACGCATTTGCATGCATTATTATTGAGTAATATTACAGCAATGGTTTATAATCTATTTTGGCCATGAATATGAGGGGAAAACCTATGATTAAGGTTAAGTGTAAATATTATAATTAAAACATAATAAAATAAAAAGTAAAATAAAATATTGAGAGTTGTAAAAACAGTATAATTATTTTTATAACTTACAACAAAATGATTGTCAAGAAGCGGTTGGATAACATAAGTTCTTTTTAATGTTATTTAAATATAAGTTTGAGTATGATTTAATGCATTGGAATTATAATAAACTTACTAAACTAAACATTAAAATGTAAGCTATGTTATAATATATATATATAATTCTAAAATAAAAATGTAATATTTTTTTTCTTTCTTGCAGAGCGTAACTTATAGCTGTGATGTAAAATCTGCTGTAACTCCATGAAAACAATAGTTTGATAAATTTTAAATAAATTATGGAGATTATTTTATTAGAGTAAAAAAATGTTTATTGTATCAATATTTACAAAATGTATTTTACATATTATTATCTGATTTTGTTGCCTACAAAATTATATATATATATAATATAATATAAAGATACGTATATTGTCTATACTAAACTTAATATAATTATATGGACTTGAACTCATATTTTCAAATTCCCCACAGCTATCCAATCCATATTATACAATTTATACAGATGACCACATACAAGTGATAAAGATAAATGATTTCCACTATATGTATTCATGCTCAACTAGTACTCATTAGTTGGTCCAGATCATCACTTCCAAACATATATACAATCATTGCTAAGTTTATATTAAAATAGCAAATCTTCGAACTTTAATGGGCAAGCTTGATATTGAAGGCTGAAGAGTTGGAGAGTGGATACGTTTGAAGCTTGTCCATTAAAGTTTGAAGATTTACTATCTTAAAATAAACAGAGCAGTGGTTGTATATACATGTGGGAGACGATGTTCTGGATCATCTGATGAGTGCTGGTTCAGTACGAAATACATATATTGGACATCATTTATTTTTATCACATGTATGTGATCATGTGTATCAGTTGTATAAAATGGATTGAATAACTGTGGAGACTTTGAAAGACTGAGGTCAAGTCCTGTATAATATATATTACTAGACATGCAGACAACGTTTGTTTAATTATTCAAGCAATAAATTTATTAATACAACCTCTTCGAACATTGGTTTGCAAGTGGTGAGTATTACTACTACGTGGAATTAATAAATTGTTTAAATAATTAAACAAATGTTACATAGAAGTAGTTTACATGGGTTTGTTTCAGGTTAGCATTAAAATATAAGTATATATTAAATTATATAAGTATATATTAAATTTAGACTGAAATGTAATAATACTTTATTCATACATCAGTATAGAATAAGAACACATTTATCGATGTATGAGTATTACATTCTCATCATTTACGAAATAAATGGTTACTTTCATTTAAATTTTATATACTTTATTTATACAAATTTCATATTTATATCCACAAAGTAATATTTGATTAATGTTATGAGATTGTTAAAAATAAAAGTTTACTCTTTAAATATTCAAACTTAATTTTACAATGCCCAATTTAAAATCATGCTAGTATACAACTTCCACACTTCATTTAAAACAATATGAATAAATGAGAGTTTGTGACTATCAAGTGCTTAAAGAAAAAGATGACCCATATCGTTCTTCAGCTTTTTTTGATTATGAGTATTATTTATACACAATATTCCAGGATATTATTTCATTTAAATTTCATACAGATAAAGCTATGCATATTTGATATAAATATATTAGAAATTTTAAAGAATTTTTATGATGCAAACAATAGAAATTGAGAAGTTATATTCATGTGATTAATTAGAAATATTTTAACTTGCTGCTACCAGAAAACCAATTAATAATTGATTGTGCTAATGCTAAGTATTTTTTTCAGTAATTTATAAATATATTTTTGACTTGGCTTTAATTAAAAGAGAAAGAAGAAGAATAGATCATCTTTAACTTCTAATTTAAATTGTTTTATGCATAAAAACCTAGACAGCTATATAGATAATCTAACTATGATGATTCAAAAGATGCACATCTTTTAAGTTCCTATGAATAATAATTCATTTTCTCTAGAGAGTTGACTAAAATATATTTATGGATTTATTATCATGTAAAAAATTAAAATTAAAGGATTATATCCGTGTAAATTACCAAAGATAACAATTTTGATATTTCAACAAAGCCCTGAATTAGCGATTAATAAACTCAAAAGTAAACAAGTTTTTGCACTAACCTCTATGTTTTCTTTGACTTGGGGTTCCTTTCAAAAATACTCAGGACGAAAGAGCTATTATGCGTTATTGAGAAGTATTATTTAATCTCAAGATTAGTAATTAATAATTGAACATCAGTGCTAAAGTTATTTCAGGTTATTTAACGGATATAATCTCCAAATTTTAATTTTATATATATATATATATAATCGTAAAAGAATGAAGGGTAACATGGGATGATGACAAACATTACCATTATCCACACTATCTCTTCATATTCTTACCATTATAAATTATATAAACAATTTCCTTATCATTATAAACTAAATAAACAATTGACATTGGGAGATTATAACCAATAAATAAACAAAAATAATTTTACCATTTATGTGCTATTAATAATTAATTGTCTTGAGATTAAACAACATTTCTCAGTAATCTTTGGTATAAATAAAGGGAAACCCAACTTAAAGAAAACTTACAGTCTGCTACAAAATCTTGTTTAACATTGAGACTATCATTAACTAATTGATGGCTTTCTGAAAATATCAATTTGGTTATCTCCAGTTATTTTCATGAAACTCTTAAGATAGTGTTATAAAACTGTATTAATATTTTTTTTTAGTTCAGAAAATAGTTTTAATTACTTGCTTTGTTTCAGAAATATCAATTTTATAAAGATTACTTGAGGGTTGGTTACTCTGATAAATTTGTTAAAAGTATTTTATTTAATAGTAATATTTGTAAGGATGTAAAGATAAAAGAAAAATATGATTTTATTTCTCTGCCATATAAATTGTCTTCTTATAAAATTGTATGTATAAATAGTAAATTGTTTGGAAATAAGTAAATTGCTTGGAAAAGGGGTGTTACATTGAATAATTTATTAAATAATACAAAAGAAATTTTTGATAGAAAGACTATTGCTGGTGTAGTATATTTTATTCCTTGTTCATTTCGTAAGAAGGTTTACATAGGTCAGAGTAGTTTGAGTTTAAATGAAAGAATAAAGGTTCATAAAAGTAGAGTTAAAATAGATATCTTAGTTCTGCTTTGTATGTCGATGAAAAAGATACAGGTCACACTATTGATTTTGATGAAGCTAAGGTTGTCTTCTTTGAGAGAAATGGAATCAAAAGAAGAATTAAAGTATCTTTATTATTGAAAATTTATTATTCTGAAGCAATTAATTTATTTAAGAGTTCTTTTAATATTAAGGGTGGATGGGAAGTGAATGAATTTGTGGGTAATATTTAATATTATATATATTGTGTAGTTTTAGTAGTTCTTTACACTTGAGAAGGCTGTTGTAGCAGTGAAACCTTTGGTAGTGTTTTAATATTATTTTATGGTGGTCTGTTTGAATTTTGGATTTGGGGTAATTTTAATTTTATATATATATATATAAATATGTGTGTGTGTGTCCGTGTACATTGCATTAGTAAAACATAAACACTTTATTTGGATTGCTGATAAATTTTAGGTGGAAGAAAAGGTACTAGTTGTTAAAACAATAAAATATTATTTTATTGTCTTGTTTTAATTATTTAATTTTATCACTTATTAAAAGTTAATTAGAAGAAGAACTGTGTTATATTAAATGGGATATTATTGAAGTTTGTGGAGTTAGAATAAAAGGTGAAGACACAATTGATTTAAAAAATGGACATGTACTCTACTATAAAGGCACAAATTTGCACACACACACACATATATATATATATATATATATCGCTGGGTCCCTCCAATATTTATAATAAAAACATTTTTAAAAAATTGATACTTTAATCACTTATTTACTGGCCTAAAATTTAAATGTTTATAAAATAGCAGACAAAATTTTTTACAAACATCGTAACATGCGTGGATCTGGTTTGATCCTACTCTAGAAATCTAGAAGGACATGAAGCATGGATCTGGCCTACAGATCCATTGCTTCATTTCCCTCTATTTACATTATAAAAAATAACCCCAAAAATATGAACTTGCTTTAGGTGGACACAGAAAATGTCCGGGTTTGAAGTGACTTGTACTACCTTATTATATATATATATATATATATATATATATATATATATATATATATATATATATATATATATATATATATATATATATATATATATTTACTTGCCTTCTAATTTCCCCAATATTTCTTACTCACTATTCTACCTAACGATCAATCATTTTCCTAACTCAAGCCTCATTCCTAGTTCAAGTCCCATTTAAATCTGTTTAACCCCCCAAGGTCTAACATCTAATCTACCTATGCTGTGTCCACCTGTTTTTGCTCTGCCTCTCCCATTTTTAGCTGTGCTTAATTTCCAGTTGCCCTGCTACTTGAAAAAAAAATTTTCACCCAGCTGTCTTCTGGTACCTGAAACAAACAAGACATATTAGATTAATATATATACACATTTATTTGTTTAACATTTCTTTTACTTCATTGATTTATTTTTTTATCATTTTAAGACTTGCTATAATGTACTACATGGGTTCGAGAATATTAAAGCCACTATTGATCATCAACATGTTGACAAAATTTATTTTTAAGGGCGCTAGCCAACAAGATGAAATCCCATAAATCACAAAGGATCACTCAAGTCCACACACACAGAAATATATTATTTGGTCATCTTTTGGTTTCTAACTTATTTGAAAATCTTATTTCTAGATTCATATAAATGGTATAAGAAATATATATTAGCACAAGTTCTTCACTTATTTATTCAAGTGACTAACTTATTTGGTAAAATACAATTATCTAAGAGGGTCTTCACCTATCATATCAGCTTACAGGTTACTAAAAAATAATCAATATATACGTATATAGCGAGTGTATACATGTTTAAAATACATTTATAACCATAAAGAGGGTCTTCACCTATCTATGCTTACTCTAAAAATTGATGTCATTGAAGCATAATGTCCACTACATTGGACTGCTTGACATATAATTCCCAGTTTGAAGTTCTTCACCTATAATCATATTATAAAAAAAATACATATATTGTGTGAGACCATAAAACATCCATGCCCATGATGGCTGTAGCCAACAATTTGGCACAGCCAACTTTATTGAATTCAGTGAATAAACAATAAGAATTGGTCTATACTAGATTCCCATCTCCTTGTAATATATTTACTAACACATTATAGAATATAATCATATTTGTTGTATAAAATATTTTAAAATAATATTTCTTATACATAGATCTCACTCAAATCCACTAAATATAAGATTATTATTTTATTGTTCTTTTCCCTCATTTTACCTTTACATCTTATTTAATTTTAATCATGGTGGCGTCACCTCACATGGAGTGACCTATATAGCCAGCCTATATATATATATATATATATATATATATATATATATATATATATATATATATATATATATATATATATATATATATATATATATATATATTTATTACTTTACATACCCAAATGTAAAGTTGCATACAATCCTAAGAGGTTATATGAGCAAATGGGGAAAGTTCATGAGGTTAGAACTGTGTATAACTTATTTCATTATTCTGGGGAATTTATAAAATGAAACATTCATTGTTTTATGCAGGGAGAGGAGAGTATAGACCACACCCATTGACATCCATCTTTGACTATGATTTGTATTATATGGCAAATAAGATAACTTATGTATAAGTTAGAAAATAAATTTTTTTGTTTCTTTGTTCGTTTTAATCTAAATGTAGATCTTGAATACAAGGATTTAAATATTCTTGTGTGATTAGATGTAAAATTGTAAAATTGAAATAGAAAGCAGTATAATTAATTTAAGACTTAAAATTATAATGTTTAAATCTATATGTGGTGGAGAGGGGTTTAGTTAAATAAACAATATTATCTCATATTTTATTTGTTTATCGTATAATTTATTGTAGAATAAAGAAAAATAATAATAACAAAATGCAATCACCTATTTGTGATATTTGCTTACCACTGCTATAAAAGGTTATAGAAAGACTTACCCAAAGTACCTGAGATAGGGAATTATATTTAAGCTAGTCATTAGGATATTATATCGGGGAGTTGGATTATAGTCTACTTTTCACACAGTTTTCCTTCATCCAAATAAAACGTATGTCCAAGAACAGAAAATAAATTCCTCTTTACATACTCTCTTGACAGATGGAGAAGGGAAAATTATTTAACATTTTACTTTCTTATATTATGTTGGGTGTGGTGCTAAAGGTTGTCAAATTAGTACAATCTTTTAAAGGTATGTGAAGAGTGAGGAAAAACAACTATGGGGCAAATAGAAATTGGGGTGGAAGTACAAATAGTTTAACAAGGGAAGATTTTGATTTTACTTGAAATTAAATTTCTTTACTCTAATAATTAGTAAAGTAATACTCATTTGTATTTAACCCTGGGTATTATCGAAGATTATTATTGATCTCCCATTTTAAAATGTACATGTCATTTCATGCTCATGATGTACATAGGTATATAGTATCATTTTTTTAACTGGATAAGGCATATGGGATTTTGAACCGGTACAATATATTTTGAGCGCAATTGTTTTAAAATACGTTTTGTTACTCCATAAAAATATATAGAGCAAGCATATACATTTTTAAATCAATAAATGGGTCTTCACCTATCATATCAGGTTCCTAGAAAAAATACATACATATTTCAAGCACATTTGTTTTAAAATACATTTTGTTACTCAATAAATATATATATATAGCGAGTGTATACATTTTAAATCAGTATGTGGGTCTTCATGTATCATATCAGGTTACTAAATAAATACATATATATTTCGAGCGCATTGGTTTTAAAATATCTTTTGTTAATATATATATATATATATATATATATATATATATATATAGAGAGAGAGAGAGAGAGAGAGAGTGGGCATATACATTTTTTAACTCAGTAAATGAATCTTCCCCTATCTATGGCTACTCTAAAGATCAATGTCATTGAAGCGTAATGTCCACTACATTGGACCATGTGACATACAGTTCTCAGATTGAAGGTCTTCACATATCATATCAGGTTACTAAAAATAAACTAACTGATATATGTATATCATGAATGTATTTGTTTTAGAATACATTTATAAATGAATCAGATCTTGGAATTATTTTCATCAAAATCTGGGAAAAGCACATATATACTTATATGTGGGTTTATTGATCAAAATCCCAGTTTGGAGGTTCCATCTCCAGGAAGAGAAAAATTATACCATTTATACATGTTCGTACTTTACAGGCACAATCCAGGAAAAAGAAAAAAAAACAATATATCTTTTATTCTATCTATTACCTGTTAACAAAATTTATTATTCATGGTCTATTTCATTTATTTTATGAACCACATTTGCATGGAAATTTTTTTTTTATATATACAGCAAACATAATTTAATACTCAGGGTAATTAGGTATTTCTTAATGAAGTCTCATGTTGTTGGCATCAGAATTTGGTGAAGAAAAAATTCTACACACACACACACACACACACACACATATATATATATATATATATTCACACTCTACAGGGAGTTACACAGTGTTAAAATAACTAATTGTCGCCTAACGAATGAGTGTCCAGAATCCAGGAAAGAAAAAAAATATCACTGTACCGTTCACAGCCTGGGTAAAAGCACCCTGAATCCAACTATACATGAGATCAAAGATAAAAAATACTTATGGATTCTTCCCTGTTTACCCATTCTCTAAATTGGCCAACTAATTAACATTTTCGAGGGAAGCAATTAATATTTTCCACACTCCGGCCCACTAGCATTAGCAATGGAACATGAGCCTCAACTAATTTAATGTCTAACTTTAATATTTGTTTTAACTAGACTATCTATTAACTTAAATATAAAAATAGTATGTATGTGATATTAAGTCATCAGATAGCAGCACAATAATTTATTAGAAATACTATGTTAAAAATGAATAAATAGAGATGAACCACAGGTAGGTTAAATTCATATATATATATATAATAAAATATGATTGTCTGTTTTTATTTCAATAAGTTAGTTAACAAAAATGTCTATTCTGTCATTTATTATGCCTCTGGCAAAAGAGCAGTGTAATTTATATGCCAATCTAACAAATGTAAACAATTAGCAATTTATGGAAGATGCTCACCCAAGTCTGAGATATACAGAACAAATATTTTAAACAACCTATTTTAAGCATAACTTTATTGAAAGTGTAATTATTTTAAGAGAGAAATAGTTAACTTATACTTTAGGAATCAGCATTGAAGAGAGTGACACATTTAAATATAAATGAATCGCGATATTTGCAAATAAATATTTTAAGATTTTTAAAACACATAAATTAATCAGATCATAGTCAATCCATCATCATGTGCTCAGGACAAAAGAAAGTGGAAAAAATTGAGCATTTGATATTGCATTACCAGCATAAACTATATGCACCTGCCCCATTCTTGTGATGCCAAAAAATAGAGAAAGAGTAGTCTGCACAATTGGCAAACCTAAAATATTTCAGGTGAAAAGATAAGAATCACCAAGGTTAGCTAAGCTCAACTTCCACCAGGTCTTCCCATTTTGTCTTTCATATCCTGATAAGAAAATTATAGCTGTGAATTTATCATGTGGTGTAATTTGATCTATCGATCATAAAGAACAAAAGAGAAATAACCAAGCAAAATGCTGGCAAGGCAAAAATTCGAGTGTTGGAGAATATATTTTAGAATTTAAATATATAATTATGCTGAGCTATAGATATTACATAAATGTATATGGATTGACCAAGATCAGATGAACAAGAATAAAGCAAATATTAATTATTATTACAAATATTTTTATGAGTGACACATCTCTCCCTTCAACACAAACTCCCACTAATATTTCAATTAGTATTCTATTACACTCTTTATTATTTAATAAAAATATATTTTGAAACCCCCTCCCATTCACTCTTTAAAAAGAAATAAAATAATTAAATAAACTCTCATGCTTGAATCTCGCATCTCCCCACCACTAAACTGTGTATGTATAAATATTAACAAAACCACATAATAATATAAATTGGTTTCACCTCTACAAACAAAGGTTACTCCAAGCATTAATCTTTCAGAGCTAGAGAATTATTCATTTTATTTACTGATAAATGTTGGTCTGGAAGCAGCATACTATTTATTTAGATAAAGCTTTGTCGAGATGGAACAATTGGCATATATATTCATTTCATTTAAATAAATAATATTTTCTAAACTGCATTAGAAGGAAGTTTAGCATTGATGCATATCTTTAAGGCAGATAGAATGAGAGCAAAGATATTAGGTGGTAAGTATAATTTACACAATATTAAGTTAAACATTTAAATTACATTATGGAATTACATTGTAGAAGACATTAAAATTAGCAGGATTTTATATTACTGGGTCACTGGAGTTTTAGAAGAATAAATTAGGCAGTTAGAAATAATAAAATGGAACAAATTAGCTAATTTATTCTGAATCATTGTGGAAGTTTTGATCCCATGATGAAAACTGAATTTTTGCACAGACATAGATAGCTATGTATTTGAATAAGAAAGTTCAACAGATTAGCAGTTCATTTTGATGAGGTTTCTCTGGATTATGGTATTTTCGAGATCATGTTTAGGACAGTGGGTAGACAGGCAGGTTAAAAACCATTTACCCAACTACCATGATTACAGACATCTCTATAATTACTTAAAAATTTGACCAACATGGATTTGCCAGACACTAACAAAAACTATGACTGGCTGACCTCTATTGTTCTCTTGAGCTATTTATACTCTTTTTGACTATTTTTTGGAAATTTTCTTTTTCATACACTCCAGGCTAAGTGGCTATGTTGGTATTCCAGTGACTACAATTATCAATCTAAAGTATATTTGTATTGTATTCTTGAGATCCACTCTCCTGATAAACCCAATGATTTAATTGTTTCAAATCAATTTTTAATTAAATGTAGATTTGAAGAATTTATATTTCAAATATCTTTTCTATATTAATTTTACTTTAATTAGAAAATCCATTACCATTTTGTTAATGGATTATCTATTGTTAGATGCTACGGAATGTTAGTAAGGTTTATTGCGAAAGCAAATCTCCAGAATAAAATACTTTAAAAAAATCATATTAAAAATTTATATATTGATTTTTATATATGTTTCCACCTGTAATTCTCTATATATGTATTTGTGCATTTATATACTATTTCAAGTATATATATATATATGATAACAGATGGCGTTCTACCAAAACACCGTCAAGCGTAGTTTTCTGTTTACATAAACGTCAGAGTGAGTATTCACTATCTCTAACTTTAATTCCACTTTCAGATCTTGATTTCAAGCTATTTGCTATTGTCAGTGAAAGACAGGAATAAGAAACTAGATCTAAACACAAACTCTGAGCATTTATGAAACAGTTTCTATTCAGCTTGCAAGCATGAATCTCTTAGACATGTTAATGTCTTCAAACTCAGCATAGCAAGACAGATAGCTACATGGATCTGATCTCAGTTCAGCATCACCACATAGTAGAAGCCTCTGCAATATACATCATTGCAAGAAAGACCTCAAAGGTACATTTATGAAAAACAAAAAAAACACAAGTATGTATATTGCAGAGGCTTCTATGTGGTGAAGCTGAACTGAGATCAGACCCATGTAGCTATCTGGCTTGCTATGCTGAGTTTGAAGACATTAACATGTCTAAGAGATTCACGCTTGCAAGATGAATAGAAACTGTTTCATAAATGCTCAGAGTTTGTGTTTAGATCTAGTTTCTTATTCCTGTTTTTCACTGACGATAGCAAATAGCTTGAAATCATGATCTGAAAGTGGAATTAAAGTTAGAGATAGTGAATACTCACCCTGACGTTTATGTAAACAGAAAACTACGCTTGACGGTGTTTTTGGTAGAATGCCATCTGTTATCATAAATACAAGCATTAGCAAGTTTTTTAACTTGTGTTTTTTTGTTTTATATATATACATATATATGGGTCACTCCAATATTTATAATAAAAACATTTTAAATAAAAAAATGATACTTTAATCACTTATTTACTGTCCTAAAATGGCAGATGGAAAGTTTTACAAACATCGTAACATGTGTGGATATGGTTTGATCCTAGTCTAGCAATCTAGAAAGATGTGAAGCATGGATCTGGCCTACAGATCCATTGTGTCAATATATATATATATATATATATATATATATATATATATATATATATATATTGAAACAGTAAGATTCGGTATTCAAATCTTAAGTTTCACCTTTTTTCTTTCGTTTCTCACTCACCGCTCTATCCTACACAAATTTAAACTTTTTGGTATCGAATTGTGTGTGTAGCAAGATTAAAAATGTATAGATATATGTAGAATTCACCATAAGCATGCAGACATTTCGATCTCAAATTTAAGGCAATAAATAAAGATAAATAATATAATTTAGATTTCTTTTAGTTATATAAAAATATATAATTTTAAGTATTTATTTTGAAGTGTAAAATCTGTTATTTATTGCTTTGTTTAAATTTCATTTAATAATAAGTTTAGAAATCTGATGTAATATTTAATTAAAAGTAAAACTAATCGTATGTTCCCTTTTTGCCTTTGAAATTTTAAAAAGAATCGGTCGGTGAGAGATGATAGATTATTTAAAAAAAAATTCCCTAAAATATAATTGCAAAAACTAAATGTAAAATCTAAACATAAACAATAGAACAGCAGTTTTCTCTAATTAGAATTAACAAAAATGCATTGATTATCCTCAGGGCAGATTAAATGGAATCTAAAAATATACTAACAAAATGTAAAAGATAAAATATAAGAAAAGAAGCCATTTTTAGACTTTCTAGAGATTTTTTTCACTTGAACTTTAGCTCTGCTCTGCTCTCGATCAGTTGAGAGTCTCCAAAATATTAAATAAATTGTTCCTGCCATGGTATGACCGAGTAAAAGTGCCCAGACTATTCTCTGCCCGGGAGATGGTCTATCGGATGGCAAACCTTCCATTGCCCTTCATAAATTCAACCATGAAGATGTGCTGCCTAAAATAATTTGAAAGCTGCTGCTGTTAAATTATATTATCATCTAAATGCTATAAAGAACTGCTAATGCTACAATCATGAACAATTTGCTACTGATCACAGAATTGGAAAACTCATAAACAGGTACCTGTGTCCAAATTCTCTAGAGTATTCTATGAATATGCTATAGCTCATTCTTCATACTACTTATATAACTTATAAAATGTAAAATTATCATTTGTAAAACTAAAATTTAGTAATTAATTTATTGTGCAAATTTCAGTATAATAATCTAGCTTACCTCACTCTATCTTTCTTGGGCATGTATTTCTAAAATCTACATTTTATAATATAATTATCTCATGCTCATAATTTTCTAAGTATAAATCTATGATCGCTTGAAACAGTGAATGCGTGTCAAATTTTCATTAATATTTACTTTCATAAATAACTTAATTTTCATATAAATCGACACGCATTCAATGCTTCATTTATTGTAATGCAGGGGTCTACTACTTAGCAAATGGCTGGTGTATTAGTTGTAATAATCACCCAGTTTATATATGTTTTATATTTATTAAATCTTAATTAATAATTCCATAAAATTACATTTCTTTGAGAGTCGCCAACGTTCTTTATTAAATGTTGATAATGTAGGGCCGAGTTAGAAATATATTTAAATCTTACCATAATCGTCTATACATTATACATGTGTTACGTTTTAGAGATGCGATGACCCATTCCAAGCCATGAATATTCTGGATTCTATAGGGTTGAAATTAACCCCAGTGGTCCTACACAAGCTGACAAATAAATGTCTTATAGGATTTTATGACCATCATGCAGCCATCAGGCAAACTGCAGCACGAACCGCTTGTCCCTGGTTATGCTTATGTGACACCTTACCTCTTTGGGCTGATGGCAAATGCCAGCCCATCATTCTTATAAACTTATTCATGGCTTTGCAGTTTCAATATACTGCCATTCCATATCGCCTTTCTAAAATGTACCACGTGTTTCTTTAACTTTATTATTCTATGTACCACTCCGCCTCTGCATTATCTTCATAATTCACTCTCAGATAAATGTTAGCTCTTAGTTATTAAAGAATAGTTTTAATTAAATAAATATATGTCCTCCGCTACTCTTATAAATCTTACTTTAGACTCTTGTATTGCAAAGGTATAAATTCCCAAAGGCATGCATTAGAAATACTTGCTCAAGAATTTTAGGTAGCTAGATTACATCATCAAATAAATGTATTCCTTTTTATATACATGAACAGAATCAGAAATACCGCTACTGAGATCTTAAATAAAAGTATGATTGATAAAATGATTTCACATAAATGTACTAAATAAATAAATGTATTCTTTAATATAAAGTATCGGAAAATTCTGTTACTCAAACTTTAAATATTATCAAATATTATTAGTAAATAATTTTATTAAAATGTTTCAATAAATAAGTTCAAACTATACGTCTGCAGTTACGTTTTATTTATTCGATACCCATTCATTATGTTTCCTCGATTTGTAAATATAAGTATTTAATTAATATTAGTGTAAGATTAATGTTTTGATTGGCTAACTCGAAATAAAATCATGAATCTCGTGCATACCCTGACCACCATGCCTAAAGAAATGTTTACTAATGTCACATCAGATGTGTTGTTTCATAGATTATATTGTGGAACCGATAAACTATGTTCGAATTCAGTACTATGGGTGGCTTCGCTACCTCGATGGGGCTGCCATTCTGTGTGGTGGTCAAATTCTGCACTATGTTAAACGAGTCACATGTTTTCTGACTGTTACATAGTATAATTTTTTTTTTAGCATTTGGCGCCAACAAACATGGAGGCTTCGATTATAAAACCCATATTTACCCTGAGCAAAAATATAATGCATATATATTTCTTTTAGAGTTCGTAAATGAGTTGGGTAATTATTCTATATATATACGAGTTTGTTTTGATAAAAATAATAAAAAAATAAATCGAGTGAAATAATGTGGATCGAGTGAATGAAAAAATGGTAGACGTAGTAACAAATTTAAGGAAAACTGGGATGTGTGTGTAATTTAAGAAGGAACAAAAATACTCGGATCTAGTGAAACATTGTTTTTATATATATGTCAAAAAAAAAAGAAAAAGTAATCAGGCGCTAAATGAGAAAGCAAGTAGCAGTAAATATTTTATTAAAGCACCATTATATATATATATATATATATATATATATATATATATATATATATATATATTATATATATATATATATATATAAAAATATATATATATATATAAACTTTATATAAACATAATATTTATTAAAGCACCATTATATATATTATAGACAGCAGTGGCTTATTATATGCATTAGCAGTAGTTCGCTATAATATATATGTTAAATATGTTAAACACAGCAATACAGAGATAGGGCAATGTAGAGTAGGTGAGGGCAGTGAAAGAGTGTTATAGAACCAAGATACTGGTGGGGAATAGTCTAATGCTAGTAATATAAAATAAATAAATAATATTAAGAAAATGAAGGCAGAAAATATTAGTATAGAGCAGGTAGGTTTAAAATGACAGTATAGGATCAATGAACTTTAGTTTAAAGTTACGTGAAATACTTTGACAGAATAGGGAAGAAATGAGGAAAATGTATGAGAGGAAGTGAGAAGAAGAGACGAAGAATCAAAAAAGAGACAGGAAGAAGAAAAGATAAAAGCTAAGGAGTTTCAGGAAATTCAAAAATCTATCTTGAGAGAGTTAGGAATGATAGCAGAGGAATATAGAATAACCCAAGTCAATCAAAAGGAAGAGGCTAAAGATTTGGAAAATGAAAGTGAGTTAGCAAGATCTGATGAACCTATAATAGAAGAACAGACAGATAGAGTAATAAATGTAGATAAGTGTGAAGAACAAAGAGACCTCATTCCAACAAATGAAGGCTGACAAGAACCATTGAATGAAGACAGCATTGAAAAGGAAACAAGCATATCCGGAGTTAGTAAAAAGGAAGAAGAAATTAAAGATATGGAAAAGGAAAGGAAGTTAGAAAGATCTGACGAACCTATGATAATAGATGAGCAAATAGACCTCATTCCAATAGATGAAGGCCCACAAGAACCGTTGAATGAAAGCAGTAAAAAGGAGACGAGCATAGATGGGAATGAAAATATAGAAGGACCAAAGGTCATGGAAGAAATCATGAAAATAGACAATGGATACCAGAGCTACTTAGCAAAGATGATCTACGTTAAAATCTTTATTAAAGGAAAGATAGAGGAAAACCCTCAAACCCACTTAGAGAGCTTACAAAAGTTCTCCCAATTATATAAGAAAGGACCAGATTTATGGATAGCTATGGCCAGTTACCATCTACAAGGCTCGGCTAAAGACTGGTGGAATATGGGGAAAGGGAAATATAGAACTATCCGATGTAAAATGCCACTAACCATCCAACCATTAATGACAGGCAGTCGAATAAAAGACATAGAAGAAATGAATGAATTTCTTACTACATTGGATTTTAAACATTGGGCCAAAGAACCACATGATAGAAGGCAAAAATTAGAAAATCCAAGGCCACAGTCATCGATGATGAGAGATCGATATTATCCACCTGACCCGGGTTTGTAAAAATATTTTAGACTCTTAGGAATGTTATTAAACATATATAAGAATATTAAAACGAATTTGGTAGAATGAATTTGGTTGAATGGAATTTACATTTGTTAAATAAGGCTTTAGATAGAAATTTTGTATATATATTATTGTTTCATACTATTACTCTTAAGATTTTTTTTATACATATTATATTAACTAATGTTACTCTAAGAATTTTTTTTTACATATAATCAGTTTAACTAATATTACTATGATTTTAACCAGACACAGCCAAATTAGGCCATTTAATACTAAACTATAAATTCTGGATCCGGGTATATAAAACATTCATTGCTTCATGTAATCTCTGCTTTCCATATGTCTATATATCTGTAAAAAAATTTAAAAAAAATTTTTCGTATTTAAATTATGTGATGTAGCAAAATTTTTTTTGCCTTCTCTCCTTGCCTCCTTTGTTTTTCCTTAATTGTTCACAGGAAGTACGGGGAATTGAAACGGTAAGATTCGTATTCGAATCTTAAGTTTCACCTTTTTTCTATCGTCTCTCACTCACCGCTCTATCCTACCCAAATTTAAACTTTTTGGTATCGAATTGTGTGTGTAGCAATATTAAAAATGTATAGATATATGTAGAATTCACCATAAACATGCACACATTTCGATCTCAAATTTAAGGCAATAAATAAAGATAAATAATATAATTTAGATTTCTTTTAGTTATATAAAAATATATAATTTTAACTATTTATTTTGAATTGTAAAATCCGTTATTTATTGCTTTGTTTAAATTTCATTTAATAATAATTTTAGAAATCTGATGTAATATTTAATTAAAAGTAAAAATAATCGTATGTTCCCTTTTTGTCTTTGAAATTTTAAAAAGAATCGGTCGGTGAGAGATAATAGATTAATTAAAAAGAAAAATTCCCTAAAATATAATTGCAAAAACTAAATGTAAAATCTAAACATAAACAATAGAACGGCAGTTTTCTCTAATTAGAATTAACAAAAATGCATTGATTATCCTCAGGGCAGATTAAATGGAATCTAAAAATATACTAACAAAATGTAAAAGATAAAATATAATAAAAGAGGTCATTTTTAGACTTTCTAGAGATTTTTTTCACTTGAACTTTAGCTCTGCTCTCGATCAGTTGAGAGTCTCCAAAATATTAAATAAATTGTTCCTGCCATGGTATGACCGAGTAAAAGCGCCCAGACTATTCTCTGCCCAGGAGATGGCCTATTGGATGCCAAACCTTCCATTGCCCTTCATAAATTCAACCATGAAGATGTGCTGCCTAAAATAATTTGAAAGCTGCTGCTGTTAAGTTATATTATCATCTAAATGCTGTAAAGAACTGCTAATGCTACAATCATGAACAATTTGCTACTGATCACAGAATCGGAAAACTCATAAACAGGTACCTGTGTCCAAATTCTCTAGAGTATTCTATGAATATGCTATAGCTCATTCTTCATACTACTTATATAACTTATAAAATGTAAAATTATCATTTGTAAAACTAAAATTTAGTAATTAATTTATTGTGCAAATTTCAGTATAATAATCTAGCTTACCTGACTCTATCTTGCTTGGGCATGTATTTCTAAAATCTACATTTTATAATATAATTATCTCATGCTCATAATTTTCTAAGTATAAATCTATGATCGCTTGAAACAGTGAATGCGTGTCAAATTTTCATTAATATTTACTTTCATAAATAACTTAATTTTCATATAAATTGACATGCATTCAATGCTTCATTTATTGTAATGCAGGGGTCTACTACTTAGCAAATAGCTGGTGTATTAGTTGTAATAATCACCCAGTTTATATATGTTTTATATTTATTAAATCTTAATTAATAATTCCATAAAATTACATTTCTTTGAGAGTCGCCAATGTTCTTTATTAAATGTTGATAATGTAGGGCCGAGTTAGAAATATATTTAAATCTTACCATAATCATCTATACATTATACATGTGTTACGTTTTAGAGATGCGATGACCCATTCCAAGCTCTGAATATTCCGGATTCTATAGGGTTGAAATTAACCCCAGTGGTCCTACACAAGCTGACAAATGAATGTCCCATAGGACTTGATGACCATCATGCAGCCAGCAGGCAAACTGCGGCATAAACTGCTTGTCCCTGGTTATGCTTACGTGACACCTTACCTCTTTGGGCTGATGGCAAATGCCAGCCCATCATTCTTATAAACTAATTCACGGCTTTGCAGTTTCAATATACTGCCATTCCATATCGCCTTTCTAAATTGTACCATGTGTTTCTTTAACTTTATTATTCTATGTATCACTCCACCTTTGCATTATCTTCATAATTCACTCTCAAATAAATGTTAGCTCTTAGTTATTAAAGAATATTTTTAATTAAATAAATATATGTCCACCACTACTCTTATAAATCTTACTTTAGACTCTTGCATTGCAAAGGTATAAATTCCCAAAGGCATGCATTAGAAATACTTGCTCAAAAATTTTAGGTAGCTAGATTATGTCATCAAATAAATGTATTCCTTTTTATAAACATGAACAGTATCGGAAATACCACTACTGAGATCTTAAATAAAAGTATGATTGATAAAATGATTTCACATTAATGTTACTAAATAAATAAATGTTTCTTGAATAAAAGTATCAGAAAATTCCATTACTCACTTTAAATATTATCAATATTATTAGTAAATAATTTATTAAAATGTTTCAATAAATAAGTTCAAACTATATGTCTGCAGTTACATTTTATTTATTCGATACCCATTTAATGTTTCCTCGATTTGTAAATATAAGTGTTTAATTAATATTAGTGTAAGATTAATGTTTTGATTGGCTAACTCGAAATAAAATCATGAATCTCGTGCATACCATGACTACTGTGCCTAAAGAAATGTTTACTAATGTAGCATCAGATGCATTGTTTCATAGATTATATTGTGGAACTGATAAACTATGTTCGAACTCAGTACTACGGGTGGCTTCGCTACCTCGATAGTGCTGCCATTCTGTGTGGTGGTCGAATTCTGCAATATGTTAAACGAGTCACACATTTTCTGACTGTTACAATATATATATATATATATATATATATATATCATCAACCATTATCAATCCACTTCAGGTTGAAGGACTCTCTAAGTTTAATCCATTTTCTCAGATTTTTAGCTTCTCTTCTCCACATCATTCCTGCACACTTTCTTATTTCATCCATCAATATCACATTTGTTCTCTTTTTGGGTCTTTTACAATCTCTTGGAATCCAATTTAAGATTTCAATTGTCCATCTATCATCTCTTCTAGCAATATGTCCAGCCCAACTCCAGTCTATTAATTTTTTCAATGAGATCAGTAACACCTGTTTGTTCCCTTACCCATATATTGCATTTTCGATCTCTTCTTGTTAATCCTAACATCCATCTTTCCATACTTTTTGAGTGGTCTGAAGTTTCTGAATTGCACTTCTATTAAGTGTCCAAGTCTCAGAT
This sequence comes from Epiperipatus broadwayi, assembly GCA_028023455.1. NCBI lineage: Eukaryota > Metazoa > Onychophora > Udeonychophora > Euonychophora > Peripatidae > Epiperipatus > Epiperipatus broadwayi. The sequence goes on along the minus strand of JAQFVV010012453.1, from coordinate 1,806,331 downwards.
CCATAAGTAGGAAATGGTAAAACACATTTAATAAAAACCTTCCTTTTCAAACACACAGGCATATTTCTTTTTTCTATCAAGTTATTCTATCAAAAGCACTCCAACTAAGTTTAATTCTGTAATTAATTTTATCCATTATGTTTCCATCTGTATTAAGAATCTGACCAAGGTATTTGTAACTGTTAACTTCCTCTAACTCATCAAAATCAATGTTTATTTTCATTTTTTGAGAAAATCCATTAAACATTATTTTAGTCTGTATAACATTTATCTTTAATCCTATTACATTTTCTGCAGCTCTAAAGCATTATTTGCAAACACAACTGCATCATCTGCAAAATCTAAATGACATTATCTCCATTTATTTTCACACCTTTAGCTTCCCACTTTAATTCACAAAATACTTCTTGCAGTACTGCTATTAAAAAATTTGAAGATATGAAGTCACCCTGTCTTACACTTTACTCAATGTTGACTTTTTCAGTATTATTATGTAATGTAAATGTTTCTGTTGCATTTTTATAAATATTCTTTAAAATATGACAATATCCTGGATCTATCCTCTATCTTGATGATCCAATGCTTTAATCACTGAAGAAATGTTTATAGAATCGAATGCCTTTTCATAATCTACAAATCCAAAGCATAATGACAGCTCATATTCATTTGTCCTTTCTATACCTTCTCTCAATACCTGGATATGATCTTCTGTACTAAAACCACTTTTAAATTCAGCTTGTTCTCTTGGTTGGTGGAAATCCAATATTCTCTGTAGAAGAGTGGTAATTATCTTGGTAAAATTTTGTATAAAACTGATAAAAGGCTGATAGGTTTTAATACTGCATTCTTCTAATCATCTGGTTCATCTTTATCATTTAGATATTTCGTGTACAACTTTGCTAAAAAAATTATATTTCTTCACCTGATTCTTTTAATATATCAATTATAATTCCATAATTACCTAGAGCCTATCCTTTCTTCATACATTTAACTGCATGTCTCACATTTTCATTTAAAATTCTAGGCAATTCAGAAAATATAATAGATATAGAAGATAGGTGTTCTTTATTACAATACAATTCTTGATAAAAGTCTTCTACTCATTTCATGATGCCGTCTCTGTTTTTAGTAATAATTTCATCTTTTTTTTATGGCAGATATAAAATTCCTACCAATACCAAAATGTTGCTTACACTCTTGAGACTTTTATTATCTTCTATAGCTTTCTTTGCTAGTTCACAGTTATACTTTCTTATATCATATTCAACACTTTTCTGCACCATTTTACAAAATTTCGAGATATTCAATCCTTTTTAATACATCATTTTTGTAAATCTTCAGATTCCTAGTTTTCTTCATAAATTTTCTAGTCTCAGTAGAAATTTTATTGGTCAATTGCTGCTTTTTTCTACCAGCTATCTATGTTGCAGTTTTTAAAATTGTATCAATTGTTTTCATATTAATTTCATTCAAATCTGAATCATGTTCAGTTCTAATTTAAATTCATTAAAATGTTTATGTAGATTAGGAATATCAACTGTACATATTGTTTTTATTAATAATTTTTGTCTCTAGTTTTGCATTATCACGTATCTTACATATTAATAATCGATGATCACTTCCTGTATTAAATTTATTAAGAACATCACAATCTTAAAATATGTATTTTCTGTTAGGCAAAATGTAATCAAATTCTACTGAACCCTCATTTGGATGCTTCCATGTCCACTCCACAAGTCTATGTCCTCTCTCATTTCTATCACCATAAACAAAATTACCTAAAGCACATACATCTTTCATTTGTTTACCAATTTTTGGATTAATATCTTCCATAACTATTTTAAAATGTTATTTCCTCGATCAAAAGCCTTTTGTACATCCATATAAAATTCTTATACTACTTCATCATTCTGAGAACTTGTTGGGCATAAACCTGAATTATCTGCATTTGGTATCTACTATTAAGTTGTATAAGTAATCTTGCCAGTCTGTCCGATCTACCATCAATCTCCACAATGTTGTTTTTCCATTTTTTATTTATAATGAATCCTGCTCCACTTATATTTCCAATATATGTATCTTTATAATAAAGAACATGTCCACTTTTTAAATCAATTGTCTCTTCACTTTTACTTCTAACTTCACAAAGTCCAACAATGTCCCGTTTAATATAAGACAGTTCTTTTTCTAATTCTTGCAATCTTTCTTCACTTGAAAGTGATCTGCCGTTGTAACTACCTATATAACAAGTCATCATCAAATAATAGCCTGGGTCCACATTCAGGAATTCTTAGCACCTTCCCCCTTTGGTGCCTTGGTTGGTGACTTTATACCATCCAGGGAATAAGACCATGGTTTACTTTTCTCTGTCATAATTCCATATTTTGGAAAAATATTTATCATTTACACAAACATTCGTTTTGCCTCATCAGGCAACTGAGAATAAACACCATAGTGTTTCTTGATCTTAAACTCAGAAGTAAAATGCCAACAAACTCACCATGCTGGATAATGCTGATGGGGCCCATCCATGTTTATATACTATATGAATAATCACATAGTAATAACTTCTGCAATGACAAGAACGTTTGGAGTGGACATTAGAAATTTGCCCTGCTCAGTTCCTTTAATGTCTCCAGAGAAATCAAAGGGTCTCTTTTCAATTAATAGCAAATGGCTGCAGAAAGGAGTTTGCTATTAATTGAAAGGAGACCCTTTGCTTCCTCTGGAAGCCTTAAAGGAACCTAACAGGGCAAATTCCTAATGTCCACTCCATATGGTCTTGTCATTACAGCTGTTATTACTATGTTATTATTCATATAGTAAATGAATATAAATGGGCTAATGGGCTGCTCACCAACATGCATTAGCTAGTGTGGTGATTTTTTTGGCTTTTTCATTTGAATTTAAGATCAAGAAACACCATGGTCTTTCTTCTCCGTTGCCTGATGAAGCAGAATGAATGTTTGTATAAATGATAAATATTTTTCCAATATATGTAATTATGACAGACACAAATAAATCATGGTTTTTATTTCCTGGAGGCTGTAAAGTCACCAACCAAGGCAATAGTTGGTGGCCAAAAGTGGAGGGTGCTATGAATCCCCTGATTGTGGACACAAGCTACCATTTGATGATGACTTTTTATTTAGGTATTTACAACTGCAGATTACTTTTAAGTGAAGGAAGATTGGAAGAATTAGAAAAAGAACTTTGTAAAGCTAGAAGAAAAGATGAAGAGATAATAGATTTAAAAATTGGACATCTACTCTATTATATAGGTACAAATATTAGAAATATAAGTAAAGTACGATTTATTATAAATAAAAAGTGAAAAAACATAATTGTGGAGATTGATTGTGTACCAGACAGAGTGGCAAGATTAGTTATACAACTTAATACACGTTACCAACTGCAGGTAATTCAGGTTTATGCCCCAACAACTTCTCATAGTGATGAAGTAGTAGAAGATTTTTATATGGATGTACAAAAGGCTTTTGATCAGAGTAAATAACATTTTAAAATTCTTATGGAAGACATTAATGCTAGAATTAGTAAACAAATGAAAGTTGAAAGTGTTGTAGGTAATTTTGGTTAATGGTAACAGAAATGAGAGAGGACATAGACTTGTGGAGTTTGCAGAAAAAAAACTTATATTATGAATTCTTTTTTTGACAAAAATGTTAATAGGAAATGGACATGGAAGCATCCAAATGAAGGTACAATAATATTGGATTACATTTCGACTAACAGAAAATACATATTTCAAGATTGTAATGTTCTTAATAAATTTAACACAGGAAGTGATCATCTATTAGTAAGATGTAAGATACGTGTTAATGCAAAACTAGAGAGACAAAAATTATTAAAAAAAACAACTATTTGTGGTTGATATTCCTAATTTTCAGAAACATTCTAATGAATTTAAATTAGAACTTACCAATCGGTTTCAAGTATTAGTAGATTTTGAACAAGATTCAGATTTGAATGAAATTAATAGGAAAATAACTGATACACTTTTAAAAACTGCCACAAAGATAGCTGGTAGAAAAAAGCAGGAATTGACCAATAAAATTTCTACTGAGACTAGAGAATTTATGAAGAAAAGAAGGAATATGAAGATATACAAAAATGATGCATTAAAAAGGATTGAATATCTCGAATTTTGTAAAATAGTGCGGAAAAAAGTTGAATATAATTTTATAACTGTGAACTAGCAAGGAAAGTTGGGGAAGAGAATAAAAGTCTCAAGAGTTTAAAACAACATTTTGGTATTTGTAGGAAATTTATATCTGTAATGAGAAACATATGGAACTATGTCTAAAAAAGAGTTGATTTTATGAAATGGGTAGAAAACTTATCAAGAATTATATAATCACATTCATATCGGCTTTTTTTTTCAAACCAAATTGTGCAAACGCTTTTGCACAATTTGGTTTGGAAAAGCCGATATGAATGTGATTACAATTGTATACAGATGCTATAAAAAATCAAGAATTATATAGTAATAAAGAACCAAATACCTCCAATATCTATTGCATCTCTGAATTGCCCAGAATTTTAAATGAAGAAGTGAGACATGCAATTAAATGTGTGAAAAAAGGAAAGGCTCCAGGTAATGATGGAATTATAATTGATATATTAAAAGAAACACGTGAAGAAATATAATTTTTTTAGAAAAATTATAAACCAAATGTCTAAATGATAAAGATGTACCAGATGATTAAAAGATTGTAGTATTAATATTAATATTTAAAACAGGTGATAAAGAAGATATTAGAAATTACAGACCTTTAAGCCTTTTATCAGTTTTATACAAAATTTTTACCAAGATAATTACAACTCGTTTACAGAGAACATTGGATTTCCACCAACCAAGAGAACAAGCTGGACTTAAAAGTGGTTTTAGTACAGTAGATCATATTCGAGTATTGAGAAAAGTTATAGAAAGGATAAATGAATATGACTTGCCGTCCATGCTTTAGATTTGTAGATTATGAAAATAATTTGATTAAAAGAACTTGATAAACATTTCTTCAGTGATTAAAGCTTTGGATCATCAAGGTATAAATCCAGGATTTTTAAAAATGCAACAGCACCAATTAGATTACATAATGATACTAGGAAATTCAACATTGAGAATGGTGTAAGACAGGTTGACTCCATATTTATAAAACTTTTTACATCAGTGCTGCAAAAAATATTTTGTGGATTAAAATGGGAAGCTAGAGGAGTGAAAGTAAATGGAGATTATTTAAGTCATCTCGATTTTGCAGATGATGTAGTTGTTTTTGCAAATAATGATTTAGAACTGCAGGAAATGTTGCAGGAGTTATCAGATGAAAGTAGGAAGGTAGAACTAAAGATAAATCTTAAAAGACTAAGGTAATGTTTAATCGATTTTCTCAAAATATGAAAATAAAGATTGATTATGATAGTTGGAAGAAGTTAACAGTTACAAATACCTTGGTCAGATTATTAATACAGATGGAAACATAATTGATGAAATTAATCATAAAATTAGACTTGGTTGGAGTGCTATTGGTAGAAATAACTTGATACTAAAAGGAAAAAAAATAAGATTTTTTATAAATATATTTTACCAGTTCTTACTTTTTAATCTGAGACTTGGACATTAAATAGGAGAACAATACAGAAGCTTCACAGACCTTAAAGAAGTATGGAAAGATGCAATTTGTGAGTAATAATAACAGATCAAAAATGCAATAAATGGGTAAGAGAAAACACAAGTGTTACTGACCTCATTGAAAACATTAAAAGACTGAAGTGGAGTTGGGCTGGACATATTGCTAAAAGAGATGGTAATAGATGTACATTGATATCTTAAACTGGATTCCAAGAGATTTTAAAAGACCCAGAAAGAGACCACATGTGAGATGGAGGAATGGAATAAGACAGTATGCAACGGTGATATGGAGAAGATAAACTAAACATCAGAGAAGATGGATTGAACTTGGAGACATCCTCATCCTGCAGTAGATTCATAGTGGTTGTTGTTGATGATAAATATATGCAAACTTTTGCAATTAAATATTAATAAATACAGTAACATAAATATATATAAAATAGATATCTAAAAACTTTAAACCACCTAGAATCACTTTCGACTTTCTTCATAGCCTTTGAGAAATAGGACTTTTAAATTAACTTTGAAAATCTAACATTCACACAATTTATTGATTTTTTAAATTTGCAACCTGTCTGTTTATTAAGGCATGCTTACATTTATATATTAGCATATCTTTCTTTAGTTTCCTAGGTGGATAAAAGTTTTTAGAGTTATACTTTAAATATAGTAATGTTACAGTATTTATTAATAATTAATTACAAGATTACGTATATAACTTCAAAAAAATGTATATATGTTGTCTTGTATTATTTTTATACATTAGAATTGTATCATGGTAGGAGAAAATTGGTGTCATTATTTTAACAAATGCATAGTGAATGCTATCATTGCAAACAGGTTCCATACTTTATACTAAGTTGCAATTACAAGGCAATTATGATACTGGAAGCTTAGTATAAACACATGGGTCTCATTGTGGTATTGGTTAATGTATAAATATCAGTTTGTTACTCACTTAAAATATATTGGAAATACATTATAAGCTTAATTCATGATGTGAAGCTTGAGAGTTTTAACAAATTTTGTGTAAATGTGATGCCTAATCATGGTAAAGTAAAAAAAAAACACATTTTTTTAACTTTTCACAATTGTTTTAAATAATGTGAGGTTTCTAGTTTTATTAGTGTTTAAAAATGTTTTAAAATAAATATAGAAATAATGTAAAATAAAAAAACATAGTTACTAATTTATTGTACATATATAATTAAGTCAATAAACATCACATGACCACCATCTCTTATGCCTATGTATAACTGTTGTTAAAACAGGCAATACTAACTATCCATATGCCACACACAGCAAGCCTGAGATCTAGGTGTAGTGCTCTCAGATCCAAGGCTCCTCACTGATGAAGGTCACATGCCAGAAACTAGTCTGGGGATATTGGATGAGTAGGCATTAGATGGGGATTTTATGCACAAGCCATCTGGCATCTATTGATTACTCTAGCTTGCTGTGTGTGGCATACATATAGTGAGTATTGCCTGTTTTAATATAATTATGTATTGATAATAGTAATACGAGTAATGACTCAAATAATTAATGGATTAAACTTTCATATTATCCTAGGATTTATAATTCAATAAGATATAACAAAAATTATATTGATATGAGTATAACAATTGAGTGGTCAAATAATAAAAATCTTGATCAATTAATAGGCAATTATAAGTTAAGAGATGATTTACAGTACAAAAAAGGAATTGTATATAAAATTACATGTTAAGTTGGGTAAATTATTTACCTTGGGCATACTGGGAAACAATTAGAGGTAAGTGATAAAGAACATAATAACAATTAATAGAACAGATGAGAAGTAAGTGATAAAGAAAATAATAATGCAATTAATAGAAGAGACGATAAATCTACATCATACATTCACTACTTAAAAAATGGGCATAGAATATATGCTGCAAAATATTACATCTTTAAATTACATCAAAGACTAAAAAGAGTTAAATATATGAAACATGTTAGATTAAATATTATTTTAAAAATTATATAGATATTTAAATGACTTCTATAAATTTTGTTAATAATTGGTTAATTAAAAATGAATGGAAAATTAAATAAGATGATATATATGTTAATTGTAAAAAAATGAATATAACATTTATTTGAGGTATGATTATGATATAGCCAATTATTTTATAATTACTGGATTTATATATAAAGGTTTTAATTTATTTTACTAAATTATATTATTATCTGATTGCTTTAATTTCATTCTTCAACAATAAATTGTTTAATATCGAAAACGATTCATAAACATTAAATAGATTATTAACATTTGAAACCGGCATCAGACCAGATTCTGAAAAAGGCTTTTTATGTGGAAAATTTATTATTGATATTTATAAATGTGTTATAAAGAATTTATTATTATTATTTGATTATTATTTTATGGAACAACACCATAAAGGTTTTTTATTCTTTTCCAATTTGGATGATAATTTACTTAATATATATATATACATATTCCAATATTTTGTCCAGATCACACTGGTTATTATTTTAGTTTATATATACATTTTTAATCAAGTATACATAATGTATCCAAATCATATATATTGTAACGGGAGAAAGATCTTTGAGATTCGCATATACTGACCACTGGGGCGCCACTGGTCTGAAAATAGGAATTAGACATTTATTTTAAGGGTGGACAGGATATGTGAATCAAAAGGCACCGAACTAAACTCAGGGAGGCACAAGATATCTTAAATATTGTTTAGACAGTTGAGAATAAAAGCACAAAGACAAACGTCAGTCAAATAAATTTAAACAATTTATTAATATTATAAGTTGAACAATATAGCAAAGACATCTAGCCATGAATATAAAAGTGACTTATGTTAACATACGCATCTTTACCAGAGAGTGCACAAGAGTACGACAAACATGAAGATGTTAAACATTTTGGCAACAAAATTCTCTCACTTAAAATATAAGAAATGGTTAGGATAATATCTTCCTGCTGGCCAGTTGTCAAATTACAAAACAAACAACAACTTTAGCTTCCTGAATCAGGGATAATAAACCAGTTACTGTCCCACCGGAAATCAACAAAACCAGCGCGGATGTTCGAGCAGTAATATTCTAACTACTGTCATTAAAATGCCACAGGACTGCTGTGCATAATACTACATTCAAAGTAAACATGGTTGATCTCACACACAAGACAGCAAAAGATATTTGATTACAATCTTACGTAATCCAGAAAGAAATGACTACTTTCAGACAACCTGAAGAAATAACTTGGCAAATAGCCAGCAAAAAGATTTTGTTGTTTACATAAAAAGTGCAAACAAAACATGCTTAAAGATTCTTTATCTTACAACTAAGGGCAGGTGAATAAATAAAGACTATGAAAACTGCCAACACGTTTGGTAATAGTTGACGAAATAATCAGGTATATATTAAATATATAAAATACAATCTCCTAATGCACCCCCTGATAAACGAAAATTGCAAACAAACTTGGAATCTTAAAACTAAGATTCCAAGACACACTTTAAATACTAGAAAAGATAAATACAGATAATAAATAATTAATACAACATCATAACATACTTATCATTAGATTGAGTGGAGATTTAATTAAACACAATTTATTTACCCTGGCTAGAATAGGAAAAAGTTTAGCTTACGGTAAGGCAGAGTTCTAGTGATTTAGTGACGAATGCACACTTTTGATAATAGTTCATCATTCAGGTCCTTTGACAGTGGCAAGGTAGAGATAGTGTTTATTTTAGAGGCTTATGGCATAACTGAAGGAGACCTGGCAGGCATGGGTCCATCCTTTGTTCAAATTAGCAAGACATTCTAATGATGGCAAAACTCATAGTGGTAGATTTTGACATCTTGCACAGCAACAAAGTTTGTCAATAATTATTTAAGTATTTAACAAAAGTTAAATGTCCGAACAGCTACTCAAAACCACATGACGCTTAGCAGGCCATAATCCAAGTGTCTATCCTTTTTCTATCTGAATCTCCTCTATCTTTAAATTGGCAGGCTATCCCTGCCTTGCTACATTTCCTGTAAAAAACTTTCACTAGTCTCTCATTCTACATCCCAGGCAGGGGAAATATTAATTCCCTGCTCAATCTAATTTAAGAATTCCAACCAGGGATTATTGAAACAAAAACAAATACCAAATCTCCGCTTCTTAGAATTAACTTTAAAAATAATTACAATACAAGCAACAGGAATATATAATTAGCAAGCTTGCCTGTTTTTAATGAAATTGATTAAAAGAGGTGGTGAAAGTAAACTATTTTAAAATCAATTTTATAAACATTAAATGATCTATTTTGAATATAAATGTGTATGTGTTTTAAATAATAATAAAAATTTTTAGCATTAGACATTTAATGAAAATGAAGTTCTTTTTCCTTTTTTAATTTTAGTAATAAAACCATTGAATAGGAAATCAATCCGGTTCAACTGCCTCAACACATGAGCAAAAAAAAAAACATTCCTGCAACTTTTTTTTTAAAACTAAACACATTTCAAAAAGTACCCTTAGGAATTTGGCTGAATGCACTCATGAAAAACCAAAACAATATTTCATTTCTTACATTTATCCATTCTCATAAATCATTAACATTTTTTTTATCAGTTTTAAAACAATCCGTCTGATTGCTAAAAGCCGAACCTTTAACTTTTGTCCAGCGGTTCTTTTACACTTTTTATTAATTTTCTGAAATAAGTTCATTTCCCTCTCTTATATTTTACTTGCCTAGAATTTATGATTTTGTCTCTTTCCCATTCTGTTTTGCTTTCTAGTGTATATACCTGAATCTTTTTCTTAATGAACTTCCAAATTCTTTCTCTTTTCCTACTTTATTTTTAGTCATATCAACACTAATAAATGGCAACACTTCATTTCCCACAGACTTTTTATGTGACTTGAATAAGATTGCTTTATAAATGGCTTTTATTTCTGTTTTAAAATCATATTCCCAAAATTTTTCCTTAGTTTTAAATCCCTGTTCACAACTAACAGTTATTTTACACAACTCATTTTTAACCTCTTGAGGTAACTTATAACTGTCTCCAAGATTTTCTTTCTCCACCACACTATCTATCTCTCTCCACTCTCTACTTATTTCAAACTTTATTTCCACCCTCTCTGTCCTAGTACTATCCTGTGCTACTTCAATTTCTATATCTTTTACGACCACATTTTCTACTTCCTGACTTTTTTCTAGTCTTCATGTCATTTCTCTTCTCATTTCTGCTCTCAGCCCCTCCAGTATTGTTTTTTGATTCTGTTTTATTTCTATATTTTGTTTTGTTATACTTTGTTTCATTTCCAGGAACTCTTGTCATATTTCTTTCATCCAGGCTTGCTGACTTTGTTTCATTTCTATTAACAACTTTATCATGATCTGTGTCTCGCTCTCTTTTTTCTACTATCTGGGGGTATTTAAATGAAACAGGGCTCTATTCCAAACCTGCCGCCATGTCACCTTCTTTTTTACCTTCCATTTTTACACAAGGCTAACTCGCTATACTAACTTCTTTTTTATATTTAACAAAAAATCTCAAAGCTAATAAAACGCTATTTATTTATATGCAAGAAGACAACAAACTATTTTTACTACTTTTAAATTTGAAAATTAACTCTGAATGATTTTTTTTGTTTAAACAACAACAACAAAACAAAAATCTCTATATATTATTTATGTCATATGAAAAGGACAAACTATATATATTTAATTCTTCAAAAAAAAAAACTCTGACAGACTTTTTTAGAAAATACACTATTTATTGTTTATTTATTTATGTCATATAAAAAGACAAAACTGCATTCTACCAAACTGCTCCAACAATACATGCAATAATTAACAAAAATCGAACCTCTACCCACTAGATCTTGCCACTTACACCTGAAATATTTCTCAACCATCTAAACAAAATCTCACATGGGCTTGAAAACTCGGAAGCTCCATGTTGGGTGCCAAAATTACTATATATGTAATGGGAGAAAGACCTTTGAGATTCGCATATACTGACCACGGGGGCGCCACTAGTCTGAAAATAGGAACTAGACATTTATTTTAAGGGTGGACAGGATATGTGAATCAAAAGGCACCAAACTAAACTCAGGGAGGGACAAGATATCTTAAATATTGTTTAGACAGTTGAGAATAATAGCACAAAGACAAATGTCAGCCAAATAAATTTAAACAATTTATAAATTTTATAAGTTGAATAATATAGCAAAGACATCTAGCCACAAATATAAAAGTGACTTATGTTAACATACACATTTGTACCAGAGAGTGCACAAGAGTATGACAAACATGAAGATGTTAAACATTTTGGCAGCAAAATTCTCTCACTTTAAATATAAGAAATGGTTATGATAATATCTTCCTGCTGGCCAATTGTCAAATTACAAAACAAACAACAACTTTAGCTTCCTGAATCAGGGATAATAAAACAGTTACTGTCCCGCCAGAAATCAATGAAACAGCGCAGGCATTTGTGCAGTAAAATTCTAACTACTGTCATTAAAATGCCACAGGACTGCTGCACATAATACTACATTCAAAGTAAATGTGGTTGATCTCACACACAAGACAGCAAAAGATATTTGATTACAATCTTACATAATCCAGAAAGAAATGACTACTTTCAGACAACCTGAAGAAATAACTTGGCAAATAGCCAGCAAAAAGATTTTGTTGTTTACATAAAAAGCGCAAATGAAACATGCTTAAAGATTCTTTATCTTACAACTAAGGGCAGGTGAATAAATAAAGACTATGAAAACTGCCAACGTGTTTGGTAATAGTTGACGAAATAATCAGGTATATATTAAATATATAAAATACAATCTCCTAATGCACCCCCTGATAAATGAAAAATGCAAACAAGCTTGGAATCTTAAAACTAAGATTCCAAAACACACTTTAAATACTAGAAAAGATAAATACAGATAATAAATAATTAATACAACCTTATAACATACTTATCATTAGATTGAGTGGAGATTTAATTATACACAATTTATTTACCCTGGCTAGAATAGGAAAAAGTTTACCTTATGGTAAGGCAGAGTTTTAGTGATTTAGTGACGAATGTGCACTTTTGATAATAGTTCATCTTTCAGATCCTTTGGCAGTGGCAAGGTAGAGACAGTGTTTATTTTAGAGGCTCATGGCATAACTGAAGTAGAGCTGGCAAGTGTGGGTCCATCCTTTGATCAAATTAGCAAGACATTTTAATGATGGCAATATTCATAGCAGTAGATTTTGACATCTTGCACAGCAACAAAGTTTGTCAATAATTATTTAAGTTTTTAACAGGAATTAAATGTCCGAACAGCTACTCAAAACCATATGATGCTTAGCAGACCATAATCCAATTGTCTATCCTTTTTCTATCTGAATCTCCTCTATCTTTAAATTGGCAGGCTATCCCTGCCTTGCTACATTTCCCACAAAAAACTTTCACTAGCCTCTCATGCTACATCTCAGGCAGGGCAAATATTAATTCCTCACTCAATCTAATTTAAGAATTCCAACCAGGGATTATTGAAACAAAAACAAATACAAAACCAAATCTCCACTTCTTAGAATTAACTTTAACCATAATTACAATAAAAGCAACAGGAATATATAATTAGCAAGCTTGCCTGTTTTAATCAAATTGATTAAAACAGGCGGTGAAAGTAAACTATTTTAAAATCAATGTTATAAACATTAAATGATCTATTTTAAATATAAATGCGTATGTGTTTTAAATAATAATAAAAAATTTTAGCATTAGACATTTAATGAAAATGAAGTTCTTTTTCCCTTTTTAATTTTAGTAATAAAACCATTGAATTGGAAATCAATCCGCTTCAACTGCCTCAACACGCGATCAAAAAAAAAACATTCCTGCAATTTTTTTTAAAAACTAAACACATTTCAAAAACTACCCCTAGGAATTTGGCTGAATGCACTCATGAAAAACCAGAACAATATTTCATTTCTTACATTTATCCATTCTCATAAATCATTAACAAATTTTTTTTTGTCAGTTTTAAAATAATCCGTCCGATTGCTAAAAGCCGAACCTTTAACTTTTGTCCGGCGGTTCTTTTACTTTTTTTATTAATTTTCTGAAATAAGTTCTTTTCCCTCTCTTATATTTTACTTGCCTAGTATTTATGACTTTGTCTCTTTCCCATTCTGTTTTGCTTTCTAGTGTATATACCTGAATCTTTTTCTTAACAAAACTTCCCAATTCTTCATCTTTTCCTACTTTATTTTTAGTCATATCAACACTAGTAAATGGCAACACTTCATTTCCCACAGACTTTTTACGTGCCTTGAATAAGATTGCTTTATAAATGGCTTTTATTTCTGTTTTAAAATCATATTCCGAAAACTTTTCCTTAGTTTTAAATCCCTGTTCACAACTAACAGTTATTTTACTCAACTCATTTTTAACCTCTTGAGGTAACTTATAACTGTCTCCAAGATTTTCTTTCTCCACCACACTATCTATCTCTCTCCACTCTCTATTTATTTCAAACTTTATTTCCACCCTCTCTGTCCTAGTACTATCCTGTGCTACTTCAATTTCTATATCTTTTATGACCACATTTTCTACTTCCTGACTTTCTTCTACTCTTACTGTCATTTCTCTTCTCATTTCTGCTATCAGCCCCTCCAGTATTGTTTGTTGACTCTGTTTTATTTCTATATTTTGTTTTGTTATACTTTGTCTCATTTCCAGGAACTCTTGTCATATTTCTTTCATCCAGGCTTGCTGACTTTGTTTCATTTCTATTAACAACTTTATCATCATCTGTGTCTCGCTCTCTTTATTTCTACTATCTGGGGGTATTTAAATGAAACAGGGCTCTCTTCCAAACCTGCCGCCCTGTCACCTTCTTCTTTACCTTCCATTTTTACACAAGGCTAACTCGCTATACTAACTTCTTTTTTTTAACAAAAAATCTCAAAGCAAATAAAACGCTATTTATTTATATGCAAGAAGACAACGAACTATTTTTACTACTTTTAAATTTGAAAATTAACTCCGAACGATTTTTTTTGTTTAAACAACAACAACAAAACAAAAATCTCTATTTATTATTTATGTCATATGAAAAGGACAAACTATATATATTTAATTCTTCAAAAAAAAAACTCTGACTGACTTTTTTAGAAAATACACTATTTATTGTTTATTTATTTATGTCATATAAAAAAGACGAAACCCCATTCTACCAAACTGCTCCAACAATACATGCAATAATTAACAAAAATCGAACCTCTACCAACTACATCTTTCCACTTACACCTGAAATATTTCTCAACCATCTAAACAAAATCTCACATGGGCTTGAAAACTCAGAAGCCCCTCATTGGGTGCCAAAATTACTATATATGTAATGGGAGAAAGCTCTTTGAGATTCACATATACTGACCATGAGGGTGCCAATAGTCTGAAAATAGAAACTAGACATTTATTTTAAGGATGGACAGGATATGCAAATCAAAAGGCACCAAACTAAACTCAGGGAGGGACAAGATATCTTAAATATTGTTTAGACAGTTGAGAATAAAAGCACAAAGACAAATGTCAGCCAAATAAATTTAAACAATTTATTAATTTTATAAGTTGAACAATATACCAAAGACATCTAACCATGAATATAAAAGTGACTTATGTTAACATACGCATCTTTACCAGAGAGTGCACAAGAGTACGTCAAACATGAAGACGTTAAACATTTTGGCAGCAAAATTCTCTCACTTTAAATATAAGAAATGGTTAGGATAATATCTTCCTGCTGGCCAATTGTCAAATTACAAAACAAACAACAACTTTAGCTTTTAGAATCAGGGATAATAAAACAGTTACTGTCCTGCCGGAAATCAATGAAACCAGCATGGACGTTCGTGCAGTAATATTCTAACTACTGTCATTTAAACGCTGCAGGACTGATGCACATAATACTACATTCAAAGTAAATGTGGTTGATCTCTCACACAAGACAGCAAAAGATATTTGATTACAATCTTACATAATCCAGAAAGAAATGACTACTTTCAGACAAACTGAAGAAATAATTTGGCAAATAGCCAGCAAAAAGATTTTGTTGTTTACATAAAAAGTGCAAATAAAACATGCTTAAAGATTCTTTATCTTACAACTAAGGGCAGGTGAATAAATAAAGACTATGAAAACTGCCAATGTGTTTGGTAATAGTTAATGAAATAATCAGGTATATATTAAATATATAAAATACAATCTCCTAATGCACCCCCTGTTAAACGAAAATTGCAAACAAACTTGGATTCTGAAAACTAAGATTCCAAGACACACTTTAAATACTAGAAAAGATAAATACAGATAATAAATAATTAATACAACCTTACAACATACTTATCATTAGATTGAGTGGAAATTTAATTAAACACAATTTATTTACACTGTCTAGAATAGAAAAAAGTTTAGCTTACGGTAATGCAGAGTTCTAGTGATTTAGTGACGAATGCGCACATTTGATAATAGTTCTTCTTTCAGGTCCTTTGACAGCAGAAAGGTAGTGACAGTGTTTATTTTCGAGGCTCATGGCATAACTGAAGGAGAGAGGCAGGTGTGGGTCTGTCCTTTGTTCAAATTAGCAAGACATTAAATGATGGCAAAACTCTTAGCAGTAGATTTTGACATCTTGCACAGCAACAAAGTTTGTCAATAATTATTTAAGTTTTTAACAGGAATTAAACATCCAAATAGCTACCCAAAACCATATGACTCTTAGCAGGCCATAATCCAAGTGTCTATCTTTTTTCTATCTGAATCTCCTCTATCTTTAAATTGGTGGGCTATCCCTGCCTTGCTACATTTCCCATGAAATGCATTCATTAGTCTCTCATTCTACATCTCAGGTAGGGCAAATATTAATTTCCCGCTCAATCTAATTTAAGAATTCCAACCAGGGATTATTGAAAGAAAAAAATTAATACAAAACCAAATCTCCACTTTTTAGAATTAACTTTAAAAATAATAACAATAAAAGCAACAGGAATATATAATTAGCAAGATTGCCTGTTTTTAATCAAATTGATTAAAACAGGCAGTGAAAGTACACTATTTTAAAATCAATTTTATAAACAATAAATGATCTATTTTAAATATAAATGCATATCTGTTTTAAATAATAATAAATTTTTTTAGCATTAGACATTTAATAAAAATGAAGTTGTTTTTCCCTTTTTAATTTTAGTAATAAAACCATTGAATGGGAAATCAATCCGGTTCAATATATATATATGTGTGTGTGTGTGTGTTAATTCTAATATTTTCACAGATAAATGATTTCATATTACTATTTTCAGGAAATATATTGAATTGGATTGATATCCGATTCAATGGTGTTGTTACAAAAAGGGAAAAATTATTATTAAGCTTTTAATTTTCATTAATGTTTAAAGTTTTATTATTATTTAAATTGAGTACATGTATCAAAATACACATGCATTTATATGTAAATTGGATCATTTTAATGTTTATCGATTTATTTTAAAATATTTTGCTTTCACTGCTTGCTTTTAATTAATTTAATCGAAAACAGGCAAGCTTACTAATTACATTCCTGTTGCTTTTATTTTAATTATTGTAAAGTCATTCTAAAAGTGGAGATTTGATTTGTGTTGTTGTTTTTGTTTCAATAAACACTGGGTAGAATTCTTAGATTAGATTTAGCTGGAGATTAATATTTGACCTGCCTTAGGCATAGAATTCAACAATAAGGCTAGTTTTCATGGGAAATTGAGTGGAGATATAAATAACACCAAACATTTCATGAGAAAAGTCTATTCTATTCTATCCTAAAGAGATTAAGTCAGCACTTCATCAAAGTGATTCGTTCAGTTCCAATATTCATTCGGTTTAACCTCTTCAATGTTTGTATCATTAGCAGTTTGGACATTTAATCTTTAAAAGCAAAATTTGCAGTTACTAAAACAATTTTGCTTTCTCTGGGATGCTAAAATATTCTGCTATACATTTTATAACCAACAATATGTCATGCTAGTTTCACTCAAAAGATGGATCCTCACCTGCCAACTCTCCTTCATCCTGCAATGAAGCTCTAAAATAAACAGGACCCCACTGCCTCTATCTTGCTGCTGTCAAAGGACCTGAAAATGGACTAAAATAAACATGCACACTATACATGAACTGTGCTTTACTGTAAGGTAAAGTTTTCTTTTATTCTTCCCAGGGTAAATTTCTTTTCATTAAATCTCTGCTCAATCTAATTATAAATCTGTATATTCATAAGCCATATTTTACCTCATATTTAATATTTGTTGTGTTTTCTTGTATTTTGTAGTGTGTCTTGGAATCTTAGTTTTAAGATTCCAAATTTTGCTTTCAATTTTTGTTTATTGGAGAGTGACAAGTGAGTTTTTATATTTTTATGCCTAAAACTTTTTATAAATGCTTTGGCAGTCATGTATATTTTAAATGCTTACCTGTAATTATTTTAGTAGCCAATAATTAATTTTAAATACTGTGTTTCACTTTTGCAAACCTCCAAAAATCTTTTGGCTGGTGACTTTATTTTCCTAGTTTTCCTGCAGGTGGGGATTTCATTGCTTCGTTTCTTATATCTCTGAAAGCGGAAACTAGAATTGTTTTTCTTTGTAATTTTATAAGTCGCCAGCAGGAAGATAATATTTATCCCTTTGTAAATTACAGGTGAGAGAGACTTTCACTGCTAAAGTATTTAAAGCTTTAATATTTTTGTACTCATGTGCACTCTCCAATAGATTTATTTTGTATTTACTTGTAGCTTAAAATTTATCAGAACGTGTACTCAGAACTTGTGTCATAAATTTATTTTTTAATTATAATTATTTGTAATTCATTTTCTTTCATTGATGTGGCAGACATAACTGGTTTTCTAATGATTTACTTGTCTCCTATTGAGACCTTTAATTATGATTTTTAGAGTAGTTTTTGCCAATCATTTGGTTAGGTTTCACCAGTTTAAATTGTTTTCCTTTCATTTTCAATCACATTTTTCAGTTGTTCTTGAGGTAGATCAATCATCTTTATTTTAAACATAATAATAGGTGCAGCTTTTACCGGCATGTGACATTCGTGGTCCCGACACATTTTTCGGGCTTCGAAAAGCTCGCCGGTGCTGGTTTCTTGATTTATTTCAAGAACGTATTGTTTAAATATCTGAATGGGAAAACCAATGTTTGGGTGAATCCTCTGCTGAATGAAATTGCTTCCTCCCTTTATAATTTGTTATTAGAAGGTCAGTAAGTAGATCTGCCAGAGCATTGCGTTTAGTCTTTCTGGTACACGCCTGAGCTAATCCTATTTGTTAACTTAGAAACTTTTCTTATAAATCTTCTCTTAATAAAATTTTTAAATTTGTTTAAACTTAATTTGGCTGACGTTTGTCTTGGTGCTTTTGTGTCTCAATTGTCTAAACAATTTTAAGATCTCTTGTTTCTCCCTGAGTCTAGTCAGTGCAAACCATCATCATCATCCATTCTGATCACAGTAAATATATTTTTCAGATACACAGTAATATGGTGGCGCCCTCTGTGTCAGAATAGATTGAATGTCTGGTACATAGGATAATAATTTTTAGCAAAGCCAACATAGGACTTCGAGTTTCCAAGCCCATTTGAAATTTTGTTTAGACAATTGAGAAAGATTTCAGGTATAAGAGGCAAGATAAATGGGTGGAGATCTGTTTTGTTAATTATTGTAGGTATTGTTGGAGCAAGTTCGGTGGAAAGGGGTTCGTCTTCTTTTTATATGAAATAAGTTATAAACAGTAAAATGCGTATTTTCTAAAAAGTCTGTCGGAGTTAAATTTTTGAAGAGTTAAATATAGTTTGTCTTAGACATGAAATAATTTATAGAAAATAGTAAATAGCGTTTTATTTGCTTTTAAATTTCTGGGTTCTTTTTAATAAGTTAGTATAGTGAATTTAGTCTTGTGTGAAAATGGGAGTAGTTGAAAAAGATGAGTCAGAGACACAGATAATGATGAAGATGATGATGGACATGATGAGAGAAATGAAGGAAATGTGCCAAGAATTAAAGGTATGAATTAGGGAGTTCAAAGCAGAAATGATTAGGGAAATTAAAGAAATGAGAAGAGGAATAATGGGAGAAGTAGAAGAAACTCAGGAAGTAGAAAAAGAAATTGAGATGGAAAAGGAGTTGAAAAATGAGTTGAATAAAGAGAGTCAGGAAGTAGAAAAAATAGACATCATAAAAGATATAGAAATTGAAGTAGCACAGGATAGTGTTAAAATGGATAAGGTGGAAATAAAGTTAGAAACAAACAAAGATTGGGTACAGATAGAAAGTATGATGGAAAATCTAGTAAATGTAGATAAAGAAATAAAAGCAAGTTATAAAGTAAAGACAGAAAATCAGGTAAAAGAGTCTTTGCATGAAACTAAAAATAAATTGTTTTTAATAACTGTTTGTTTTGAATATGAATTTGAAAAGAAGAAAAGAGTTAAAAAATAGATTAAGAAATATGATTTTAAGGTTGAAATAGAAGCCATATATAGAAGGATCTTAGGTCAAACATTCAAAAAGTTCATAGACGATAAATTCTTTCCATATACTAATGCTGATAGTATGAGTAATAAAATGGGACAGTTAGTAGAAAGGTGTTGTGCTCAGCAAAATGGTTTTCCATTATATGAGCTAGAAAATAGAACAGAATGAGAAAGAGACAAGAGAAAATTATATAAGCTAAGAAAATATAAGAGAGGGAAAGGAACATTTTTCATTAAGTTAGTAAAAGGAGTAAAAGAACCGCAGGACAAATGGTAAGGGTTCAGCTTTTAGTAATCAGACAGATTGTTTTGAAAAAAAAGATTTTGTTAATGATTTATGAGAATAGATACATGTTTGAAATGAAATATTGTCTTGTTTTTCATGAGTGCGAGACAAACGTTCAGCCGATTTTCTAAGAATAGTTTTAGAGTATTTATAGTTTTAAAAAAAAGTTACAGGAATGTTTTTTTTTTGATCACGTATTGAGGCAGTTGAACCGGATTGATATCCAATTCAATGGTGTTATTACAAAAAGGGAAACATTATTATTAAGGTTTTAATTTTCATTAAACTTTTAATGTTTAAAGTTTTATTATTATTTAAAATGAGTACGTGTATCAAAACCCACACACGTTTATATGTCAAATGGATCATTTTAATGTTTATCGATTTATTTTAAAATAGTTTGCTTTCACCGCTTGCTTTTAATTAATTTAATCGAAAACAGGCAAGCTTACTAATTACAAAACTCATTCTAAAAGTGGAATCATTTTAAAGTTCATTCTAAAAGTGGAGATTTGATTTGTGTTGTTGTTTTTGTTTCAATAAATCCCTGGGTAGAATTCTTAGATTAGATTGAGCTGGAGATTAATATTTGCCCTGCCTTAGGCATAGAATTCAACAAAGAGGCTAGTTTTCACAGGAAATCAAGTGGAGGTATAAATAACACCAAAAATTTGATGAGAAAAGTCTATTCTATTCTATCCTAGAGAGATTAAGTCAGCACTTCATCAAAGTGATTCGTTCAGTTCCAATATTCATTTGGATTAACCTCTTCAATGTTTGTACCATTAGCAGTTTGGACATTTAATTTTTAAAAGCAAAATTTACAGTTACTAAAACAATTTTGCTTTCTCTGGGATGCTAAAATATTCTGCTATACGTTTTATAACCAACAATATGTTGTGCTAGTTTAACTCAAAAGATGGACCCTCACCTGCCAACTCTCCTTCAATCCTGCCATGAACACCTAAAATAAACAAGACTCCACTGCCTCTACCTTGCCACTGTCAAAGGATCTGAAAATGGACTAAAATAAATGTGCACACTCTACGTGAACTGTGCTTTACAGTAAGGTAAAATTTTCTTTTATTCTTCCCAGGGTAAATTTCTTTTAATTAAATCTCCGCTCAATCTAATTATAAATCTGTATTCATAAGCAATATTTAGCCTCATATTTAATATTTGTTGTGTTTTCTTGTATTTTGTAGTGTGTCTTGGAATCTTAGTTTTAAGATTCCAAATTTGCTTTCAATTTTTGTTTATTGGAGAGTGACAAGTGAGTTTTTATATTTTTATGCCTAAAACTTTTTATAAATGCTTTAGCAGTCATGTATATTTTAAATGCTTACCTGTAATTATTTTAGTAGCCAATAATTGATTTTAAATACTGTGTTTGCGCTTTTGCAAACCACCAAAATCTTTTGGCTGGTGACTTTATTTTCCTAGTTTTTCTGCAGGTGGGGATTTCATTGCTTCGTTTCTTATATCTCTGAAAGCAGAAACTAGAATTGTTTTTCTTTGTAATTTTATAAGTCGCCAGCAGGAAGATAATATTTATCCCTTTGTAAATTACAGGTGAGAGAGACTTTCATTCTGCTAAAGTATTTAAAGCTTTAATATTTTCATACTCATGTGCACTCTCCGATAGATTTATTTTGTATTTACTTGTAGCTTAAAATTTATCAGAGCATGTACTCAGAACTTGTGTCATAAATTTATTTCTTAATTATAATTATTTGTAATTCATTTTCTTTAATTGCTGGGGCAGACATAACTGGTTTTCTAATGATTTACTTGTCTCCTATTGAGACCTTTAATTATGATTCTTAGAGTAGTTTTTGCCAATCGTTTGGTTGGGATTCGCCAGTTTTAATTGTTTTCCTTTCATTTTAAATCATATTTTTCAGTTGTTCTTGAGGTAAATCAATCACCTTTATTTTAAACATAATAATAGGTGCAGCTTCTACTGGCATATGACATTCGTGGTCACGACACATTTTTTGAACCTCGAAAAGCTCACCGGCGCTGGTTTTGTTGATTTATTTCAAGAACGTATTGTTTAAATATCTGAATGGGAAAACCAATGTTTGGGTGAATCCTCTGCTGAATGAAATTGCTTCCTCCCTTTATAATTTGTTATTAGAAGATCAGTAAGTAGATCTGCCAGAGCATTGTGTTTAGTCTTTCTGGTACACGCCTGAGCTAATCCTATTTGTTAACTTAGAAACTTTTCTTATAAATCTTCTCTTAATAAATTTTTAAATGTGTTTAAACTTAATTTGGCTGACGTTTGTCTTAGTGCTTTTGTGTCTCAATTGACTAATCAATTTTAAGATCTCTTGTTTCTCCCTGAGTCTAGTTGGTGCAAACCATCATAATTATTCATTCTGATCACAATAAATAAATTTTCCATGTGATGTGATGTGATGTGATGTATTATGGCTTCTCCTTAAACGACGTCAAGAATATATCAGCAATTATGCCCAGATAAACCTGTTAGCCACTTTCTTTTACATTCCCCACTCTAAATTTACCCATAATCTGCTCTATCCCATTTCCACAACATAATTTTTGTCAACTCTATAACCTTTATATCTAAATCCCCCTTATCTTTTCCCAAACCCAGCATAAAAACCAATAATTCACTTTCTGTATAATCACTTTTTTCATATTTATTTTTCCACAACTTCATTATATGTACCCTTTCTGTTTTCAAACATTTACATTCAATTAACAAATGCCTAATATTTTCAATTCCTTCCTTACATAATTTACAAAATAAATCACCCATATTTTTCCATTTACATGTATATTCTTTTGTAGCTAAAGATCCCATTCGAGTTTTAAACAATAAACTACTGTCCTTACTATTATCATATATTAACTCACACCTAATATTCTGTTTATTTCTATATATATTTAAACTCTTTTTACTCTCCATACCATTTCTCCATCTCTCTAACTCCCTAGTCTTTATTAATAAATTTATTATTTTATTCAATTCCTTACTACTATAACACTCAATAATCCTCTTAACACAATCATCCCATCTTTTGTACAAATATACTGATATAAATTCTTTATCCAAATGTTTTGCATACTGCATTATCTTTCTCACCCATCTTGTTACCTGCCCTTTACTCATAACCCAATTAAATACTATTTTAGTTATTGTTTTATTATCCATAAACTACAATCTACCAAACATTTTCATTTTACTTTTTGTGCCCTCTGTGTCAGAAAAGATTGAATGTCCAGTACAATATATATAAACATACTTGTCTTTGTTGTAAATATATAATTAGTTGATGCACTATTTAATATATTTGTACCATATTCATTATTTTCTAAACTTCTAAAGTATACCCATTTATTCTTGACATATATTAATCCAATAACCATGAAATAATTGTATTGGTTCTCACATGCATCTATTATGTTAGAGGCAATTTATAAACCATAAATTAAGCATGATCTTCATTTTAAAAAAATACTGCTTTAACAGTTAAATTCATGGAATCCTTTAGATCACTTTATTGAATATAGTTTAATGTAAATGTGCAAGACACAGTCTATTAATTATTTAAATTTTGAAATCAACAAATGATTATTGGCACTGGAAATATGTAATTACTTGAAAAAGTATTATATCTATTGTTGGAAATAAAAGTCTGTCTTCATAATTGTGAATAAGTAATTAAAATCTTCATATTTATATGTTTATTACATGCAATATTTTTTCTGAAAACATGAGATTAAGTAATCTCCTTCTTATACATTTCCATTAACTATTATAAAAGGGATTCATCAAATATTACACTCATTTCAATGTTCATGCTATAATATTATTTAGAGTGTCAAAGTACAGCAATGTTGATGGATTAATAATCATTTCTAATATATCTGATAAGAGCAGAATCTAAAATTTGTTGAGATTGCTCATACTATAATCAATAGTTAAAATATCATATTTTAGAGAATATATTAGATTGTGCTTGAGAAAAGAATTATTGAAAGTAATTTTTTAATTTGCTTGTCAATTAATTATTAATCAATGCACTTACTTTAATTATACATTATGTTGAAGTGTTTAGTTTTTGGCTTTTGATATTGTAATATACTGGGTCCTAGGCAATTCTGGGTGTCAAAATATTAGAAGCTTCTTGATTTTAAAATATTTGATTAACAGGAAAATGTTACATTAAATCTAGCACCATGTGATTTTTATAATAATAATATTTGATATACTTAAGTATTTTTCTTTCAAATGATAATATGAAAATTCTATGCTTTTTAAAAAAATAATAATGTGATTATTCTATTGAGTTGTAAATGATTGTAAAAGAGAATGAAAATTGTAAAATAATGTATACAAAGGTACTGGATGGTAGTTGCACTGGTCCACTAGGTGATGCTGCAGTACCTATCAAGAACTTTTGTGAAGCATGCAAGTGATAATGTTTTATTCAAATCACAGAAATTGGTGTAAAATTAAAATATCTAAGACACAAAATCGAGCAAGTCATTATAAAATACAAATCAAAAAGAAATTGGTTTTAGGTACTGGTTGCTTAGCTGTGCTGTACCACTAGACAACCCTGCAGTACCAATTGAGAATCCTCAAGAAGCATGCAAGTATTAAATTTCTATCCAAATCGCTGAAATCGATGTAAAATTTAAATGCCTAAAGCATGAAATCAAACAAATTATTATAAAATACATATCAAAAAGAAATGAAAGAAACAACTCTAATATACAAATTATAAAAACAGAAATCAGTCAAATAGATAAAGTGCACTTCGCCCTGCTTGAAGAAATCGATCAAAAGCAAATAAAATACAAATTAAAAAAACAAGAAATCACTCTGAAATACGAATTAAAAAAACAGATATTGGTGAAATACATAAAATATACCCCTTCCCATACACACACATAAAGAATTTGATCAAAAAGAAGTAAAATCCAAATTACAAAAACAAGTAAAATCATGAATGCTATTTTGAAAAGCCTTTGAAATAAAAGATAAACTATAAGACTAAATCTCAAAAAAATTAATGTATGCTAAACACTATTTAATGCTTTTTTTCAAAAGCCTATGGAATAAAACAAGGCTATAATTAGAATAATGGCGGATGGTGGGAAAAATAAATTGCAGTACATTTAAAAATAGTCCTCTGACTTTCAACACTATTACACGGAGTACCAACAAACAAAAAATCTAATTAACCTACTTTTAAAAAATATACTAAATTTCATCAATATTTACAAAATAAAAGACTTTCAACAGTAGTTTTGAATGTGTATATATTTCTTTTGCAACTAAGAAGGAGGAAACATATTTCAGGCAATATACTTTTAGAAATATGCTTGTGGGATTATCCCTGGCCATTATCTAATAATAAGTCACAAACCTTAAGGATAGACTAATACATATGAAGTAATCAAATATAGATAACAATAAAAGATGTTATCTCTTAGAATAGATTTCAATGCAGCGATTTATATTAGGCAAAATAGTAATGAGAACATTACATGGGAGAGCTTCTAATTGTCTCCCAAAAATTTATTAAATTAATTATTCTCTGCTTTAATGAAAATTTTATTATTAACTTCTCATAAATTATATAATATCAATAGTTATGTACTCCCTCATCACTATCAACCACACGCAGCTATGATTATGATACCATGGAGCTTTGAAAGCACTAAACTTTAAATAAATTATTAATAAATATAACTTCTTTAACGAGCATTAAAAGCACATAATTATTGATATTCTCTTCTTTGAAATTATGGCATATCATGACATATGAATTTAGAAATAAAATAAAATATTTAGAATAGAAAATAGGCATGGCTGCAGATTATAGAAATGTAAAAATTATAACTGACTATAGTTACCTGAAAAATTATTAGAAAGCTACATTTATAAGTGAGACTGAAGTAATTAAGAATTTATAATTTAATGAATGTTCATTATAGCTAGCTTCATTTAAATATTATAAGTTTTTAAAATAGATTTATTTGAGATCTGTGGGGAAGTAATATTACTAATTATCTTCCAGGCTGAGTTGTCCAGCAATTGTAGTAGGCACTAAAAAACATTAGCTTGTTAAGCATGAGAAATTTGAAAATGAGGAAAATAAACATTCAAATTTTGAGGCTGTTGGAGCAAAATTATTTAGAGAAGTTTATTTACACAGATTTCAGCACACTTAACTAATAACAGCAGATTTCAGAAGATAGTTCAACAGTCGTTATTTGGTAGTTTAAAAAAATACAACTAATAAAAGCAAAATTTAACAGCAGTCTTTAGCAAACAATTATTTAAAGAAGATAGTTGTGCAAAATATAACAGTCCAATGCAATTTAAAAGAGGCAAAAAGAACATTCAAATTTTGAGGATTTTGGAGCAAAATTATTTAGAGAAGCATTCAAAATTTGAGGCTTATTGGAGTAAAATTATTTAGAGAAGCTTGTTTAAACAGATTGCAGCACACTTAACTAACAACAGCAGATGCTACTTAAACGTTGAATCAAGTTTTTGAAATTTTGCCTGAAAGTTTGTGCATGTTTAATATTATATTCATCTGCATAAAAAATAGTCCATATTAACACCATCAAAAATACAAATAATCCCAACAAATTGTATGTCTAGCACTAAAAATAATTAATAAGTCATAATAAAACTAAGCAGGTATTTCAAAAGACTAGTTCAGTTACATTTTGATTAAATTTGTCGTCCCAAAAATTATATTTTTCATGTGAAAGATCTAATATGCAAGAGATTGTAAGAGGTTTATGACATCACATTTCATTTTGCATGTATAAACTGTGATGTGTAATATATTATTGTGATTATATATATATGTATAATCACACTGTAATATATATTTATATATATATTTAAATCTTTAATTTTTTTGTGTATCAATTTAAATCATTATTTCCCTAAAAATCTCATATAACATACATATATATTGAATTGTTTATGCAACGATTTATTAGTTTCTTATATTTAAAATTATGTAGATCTCTCCATTAGTGACAAGATATGAGGTTTATATATTAAATTTTACCCCTCTCTTGTATTTGTTTACATGCTAGGTTTGCAGCAAAAAAATCCATTAGCTTGTTTACTATTGTTGTTTAAAATTTAGCTTTCTATTCTTAAATTTCTTAACTTAGCTCTTTTATCTTAGTAAAACAAAGGCGATCTCCAAGTGAATAAAAAATGGCACTGTCTGATCCCATTTAGTTTCACTTTAAACAATTTTTTTTAAAAAATTAACATTTAACCTACATGTCATTTTAAAAGTTAGAATCTGAAAAATTTGTTATATATGTATGTTATATGAGATTCTTAGGCAAATAATGAATTAAATTGATATACATAAATTACAGATTTAAAAAGATAAATTTAATTACACTGTAACATATTACACAACACAACTTGTACTTGCAAAATGAAATGTGATGGAATAGACCTCTCACAATCACTTGCATAATAAACCTTTCACATAAAAAATATATTTGATAGGGTTGAAAAATATAATCAAAATATAACTGAACTAGTTTTTGAAATACCTGCTTTATTTTATTATGACACATTAAGTATTTAGGAGTACTAGAAATACAGGTTTCTGGGATTGTTTTTATTTTTTGATGATGTTAATATGGATTTTTTTTGCAAAGACAAATACAATATTAAACACACTCAAACTTTCAGGCACAATTTTAAAAAAATCTTGCTGAAATGTAAGTAGTATCTGCTGTTGTTAGTAAAGTGTGCTGCAATCTGTTTGACCAAGCTTCTCTAAATAATTTTGCTCCAAAAGCCTCAACATTTGAATATTTTTTGCCAGTTTTAAATTGCATTGGGATGTTATATTTTGCAGAAGTACTTTCTTTCAGTAATTGTTTGCTAAAGCCTGCTGTTAAATTTTGCCATCATTGTTGTATTTTGTAAACCACCAAATAACCATTATTGAACTACCTTCTGTAATCTACTCTTATTAGTTAAGTGTGGGGCAATCTGTTTGAATAAGCTTCTGTAAATAATTTTGGTCCAAAAGCCTCAAAATTTGAATGTTATTTTTGACTATTTTCAAATTGCCTACAATTTATAAGCTCATGGATTTTTAGTGCTTATTACATATGCTTAACAACCCAGCCTGGAAGAAAATTGGTAATATTTTTTCACCATAGATCTCTATAAATCTATCTTAAAAACTTATAATATTGAAATGAAACTAGCTATAAAGAACATTCATTAAATTATAAATTCTCAATAACTTACAGCCTCACTTATAATTGTAACTTTCTAATAATTTCTCTTATAATTGTAATCAGGGATAATTTTTATCTTTCTATAATCTGTGGCCCTGCCTATTTTCTATTCTAATTATTTTATTTCATTTATATGTTATAATATGCCATAATTTCAAAACAGAAAATGACTAGATTCATATTTTTTCTGGAGACAATTGGAAGCTCTCCAGGGTAATGTTCTCATTGCTTTTTAGCTGTTATAAATCACTAATTTGAAATCTATTCTAAAAGAAAACTACATCACTCATTGTTATTTATATCTGATTACTTAATATGTATTAGTCAGCTCTTAAGGTTTGGAATTATTATTATATCTATAAGTTATATAATGGCCAGGGATGTTCCTATAGGCACATTTGTAGATATATACTGTTCAAAATATGCTTTCTTCATTTTAGTTTCAAAAAGAATATATACAGATTCAAAAATACTGTTTAAAGATTTTTTATTTTTAAAATATTGATGAAATTTAGTATATTTTTAAAAAGTAAGTTAATTAGAGCTTTGTTTGTTGATACTCCATGTAATAGTGTTGAAAGTCAGAAGACTTTTTTAAAAGTGTACTGCAATTCATTTTTTCACTCTTCCATTATTCTTCTAATTATCTCTTTGTTTTATTTCATAGGCTTTTGAAAAAGTATTAAATAGCATTTAGCATATGTTTATTTTTTTGAGATTTAGTATTATAGTTTTTTTTGTATTTCATAGGCTTTTGAAAATAGCATTCATGATTGTTTTTTTTTTGTAATTTCGATTTTACTTCTTTTTGATCAATTTCCCATGTGGGGGGATGGTGTTTTATGTATTTTACTAATTTTTGTTTTTGTAATTTGTATTTTAGAGTGATTTCTACAATTTCTTGTTTTTGTAATTAGTATATTACTTGCTGTTGTTATATTTTTTCATATGGGGGGGGGGTGAATTTGATCTATTTGACTTTTTTCTGTTTTTGTAATTTGCATGTTGGGGTTGTATTTTTGATTTGTATTTTATAATGATTTGTTCAATTTCTTGCCTTAGGCATTTTAATTTTGCATCGATTTCAATGATTTGGATATAAATTTATCACTTGAATACTTCTTCATGGTCTTTTATGAGTACTACAGTGACACTTAGCAACAGAGTATGGCTAACCAATGATTACCATACAAGTTCTTTCTTTAATCGTTGTCTTCAGTAATTATTTATGTTTTTATTATAAAAAGTTTGCTGACAATTTTTAATTTTAACTTTTTAAGATAAATAAAGTAGGTAAATTTTTTATAGTAATATCTTTAAAAGAAAAGGTAAAATATGGAACATATTAACATATTTGTTAAATTTTCACTTTAATTATTCAGAGTTGTTTTTTTTTATATCTCTCCAATACAACATGCAGTGTTTATCAAATAAGGGTAATTAAACTGATTATCTTGTTTGTTTCTTTTAATATAAGAAAAAATAATTAAAAGAATAATTTATATTTAAATTATTTGTTTTGTAATTAATAAAAAGGCAAAGAAAAATGACAGAACAATTGTGTTATATAAATAGATATAATTTGTCAGAGTTTAATTTGATGATGTAGAAGTATGGATTGTGAATGTTCAGAAAAAAGGTTTATTCTAAAAAAAATGGTATGGATTAATCAGAAAACTTTAATCTATTGTAACAAGTGGTCAGATATAAGTTGGCCAATGGGGGAGATAGGAGAAGACAGGAAAAGAAGAGTTCTAATTAAGCTGTTGAAGAAAGCAGTCACTCCTGTATTAGCTTCTAAAGAAAAAGCAGATGGAAAAACTCTACTGTTAAAAAGTTTTCTATAATGAAATATGTAAGCTTTTTTTAGCTAAAAGCTAAACATCATTCCCCCCATGTAACCTTCTATAATAAAAAATGTAAGGGAACAACATCCGTAAATTAATCAGATAAAACCTTGTCTTTTAATGGAAACATTTTACTTTCATTTGGATATATTTCTTTTATTGAACAGTAATTGGAAATAACTCATAATTCTATTAAATTTTTTTATTCGAAAGTGTTAATTTAATTTTTCTATTTAAAATTGTAAAACAAAAGTTTTTAAGTATTTTTAATTAAATTAGTTTAATATTGTTTTTGGAAACATGTTTTTGGTATTAATTTGATTTTCTTTCCAAATTTATAAAAAAAGGTTAACCAAGCTTATTTACAGAGTTTTATCTATGATTATGAAAAAAAGTGTTTTCCATCTTTTGTTATTTAATAAGAAGTATGTTTATGAATTAATAAATAAATTAATTTAATGCATACACTAGGTAATCATATTTCATAATATGAAACTATACTTTTGGTAAGAATGTGACTAATAAAATCATAATGTCATGACATTTTTTAAAATTTTTGTTATAACCATTAATCATCTATTTACTAAATAATTATTTAAAAACATTTTAGTGTTAATGTCTTTATTCCTCCATTAATCTGTTCCAGAAATTGACAGAATGTGTGATGTGATTTTAATATAGCATAATGTTTTAGAATTTCTTAAATTACTCTAATAATGCTATTTATGTATGGCAAAAAATTCTATATACTAATTAAAATAAAATAAAGTAAGCTGTTATCTTTATTTACCTCTTGGTAATAGTCACAATCTGTTCTTGCTTCCTGAGCTAATCTAAAGTGTAATGGTTATTTATATGGACATAGGGGTTTATGTTGATGTTTTGACATTCATATGATAACTCTGGATGACATAAACATATCACCTTTAAAGTTTATTTACTGCATTTTGTTTTTAATTAGAAAATACATTTATAATTGACATATGCAGTCATGATATTATATGGTCATAATATTACTAATAATAATCATGTTTCAGTATATCAGCAACATTTTTTATTATTATATTCTGATGGATATTTTATCAACTAAGTTTGTGAATACAAATAATGCTTATATATCATACCCCAAGTTTGGCAATGATTTCATCAGTAGCCTGTTTATAAATGTCTCTTTCACATGTAGTCACAGTATTGGTTGTTTTTTATAATTAATAAATTATTGCTGATGATCTGATTGTTTTGTATAATGTTGTGATAGTTTCTTATAACTTGTAGTTATTAGTTTATTATTAGCATAACTATTTAGATGCTGAGTCTCATGCTCTTTCTCAGTGTATTCCTTTTATATTGCAACTGTCAGGATGATGATTGATTTGCCATTTCCACATAACCATCCCTAATTTTAGATCAATATATATATATATATATATATATATATATTTGACGATAGCAAATAGTTGAAATCATGATATGAAGGTGGAAATTAAGTTAGAGATAATGAAATACTCGCTCTGACATTTATGTAAACAAACGCTTGAAGGTGTTTTTGGTATAACGCCACCTATAGTCATAAATACAAGTGTATGCAAGTTTTTAACTTGTGTTTTTGTTCTTCATAAATATACCTTTGAGGTCTTTCTTGCAATGATATATATTGCAGAGAGTTCTACTATGTGGTGATGCTGAACTGATATCAGACCCATGTAGCTATCTGGCATGTGATGCTGAGTTTGAAGACATTACGGGTCTAAAAGATTCACGCTTGCATGCTGAATAGAAACTGTTTCTTAAACGCTCAGAATTTGTGTTTTAGATCTAGTTTCTTAATCCTGTCCTTCACTGACGATAGCAAATAGCTTAAAATCATGATATGAAGGTGGAAATTAAGTTAGAGATAGTGAAATACTCGCTCTGACATTTATGTAAACAAATGCTTGAAGGTGTTTTTGGTATAATGCCATCTATAGTCATAAATACAAGCGTATGCAAGTTTTTAACTTGTGTTTTTTGTTTTTCATAAATGTACCTTTGAGGTCTTTCTTGCAATGATATATATTGAAGAGACTTCTACTATGTGATGATGCTGAACTGATATCAGACCCATGTAGCTATTTGGCATGCGATGCTGAGTTTGAAGACATTACGTGTCTAAAAGATTCACGCTTGCAAGCTGAATAGAAACTGTTTCTTAAACCCTCAGAGTTTGTGTTTTAGATCTAGTTTCTTAATCCTATCTTTCACTGATGATAGCAAATAGCTTGAAATCATGATATGAAGGTGGAAATTAAGTTAGAGATAGTGAAATACTCGCTCTGACGTTTAGTAAACAAAGACATGAAGGTGTTTTTGGTATAACACCATCTATAGTCATAAATGCAAGCGTATGCAAGTTTTTAACTTGTGTTTTTTGTTTTTCATAAATGTACCTTTGAGGTCTTTCTTGCAATGATATATATTGCAGAGACTTCTACTATGTGGTGATGCTGAACTGATATCAGACCCATGTAGCTATTTGGCATGCGATGCTGAGTTTGAAGACATTACGTGTCTAAAAGATTCATGCTTGCAAGCTGAATAGAAACTGTTTCTTAAACGCTCAGAGTTTGTGTTTTAGATCTAGTTTCTTAATCCTGTCTTTCACTGACGATAGCAAATAGCTTGAAATCATGATATGAAGGTGGAAATTAAGTTAGAGATAGTGAAATACTCGCTCTGACGTTTATGTAAACAAACACTTGAAGGTGTTTTTGGTATAACGCCATCTATAGTCATAAATGCAAGCATATGCATGTTTTAACTTTTTTTTTTTTTCATAAATGTACCTCTGAGTTCTTTCTTGCAATCATATATATTGCAGAGACTTCTACTATGTGTTGATGCTGAAATGATATCAGACCCATGTAGCTATCTGGCATGCGATGCTGAGTTTGAAGACATTACGGGTCTAAAAGATTCACGCTTGCATGCTGAATAGAAACTGTTTCTTAAACGCTCAGAATTTGTGTTTTAGATCTAGTTTCTTAATCCTATCCTTCACTGACGATAGCAAATAGCTTGAAATCATGATATGAAGGTGGAAATTAAGTTAGAGATAGTGAAATACTCGCTCTGACATTTATGTAAACAAATGCTTGAAGGTGTTTTTGGTATAATGCCATCTATAGTCATAAATACAAGCGCATGCAAGTTTTTAACTTGTGTTTTTTTGTTTTTCATAAATGTACCTTTGAGGTCTTTCTTGCAATGATATATATTGCAGAGACTTCTACTATGTGGTGATGCTGAACTGATATCAGACCCATGTAGCTATCTGGCATGCGATGCTGAGTTTGAAGACATTACGTGTCTAAAAGATTCACGCTTGCAAACTGAATAGAAACTGTTTCTTAAATGCTCAGAGTTTGTGTTTTAGATCTAGTTTCTTAATCCTGTCCTTCACTGACGATAGCAAATAGCTTGAAATCATAATATTAAGGTGGAAATTAAGTTTGAGATAGTGAAATACTCGCTCTGACATTTATGTAAACAAACGCTTGAAGGTGTTTTTGGTATAATGCCATCTATAGTCATAAATACAAGCGTATGCAAGTTTTTAACTTGTGTTTTTTGTTTTTCGTATATATATGTATATAGTGCATATTTCAATTTAGCCTGTGGATAAATTGTAGTAATGTGCATAAAATGAAATACAAATAAATTATCATCACATTTTTTATATAGGATGGGAAGCTGTAGGGCACCCAAGTTTAACCCATACAGGATAAGTTTGAAAAGCCTAAAACAAAAAGAGAATGGGGGAAATATTTATGCTTTTTATCTGTTTGTATTGATATAACTCAAAATGTATAGTATGCACTTGGAATTATTTAATAGTTATTTTTAAAAGTAAGGATTAGAATACATATAATCAGTTGTCTGAGGACACAAACTATTTAGTTAATCATTTTTATATTTTGAAAATTAACTTTCTTCAAAGTTGATCTATACTTTCCAAATTCTGCTATCTATAAAAATAATGAAGTCTAATAGTTCTAATGATTTAATTTTGAATATCAAATTATAGTTTATAAAAAGTTATTCTGAGTATTTTTGATAGGCAAGTTTTCTGAATGGCTTATTATCAGAGTATGTGCTTGTGTTTTACAAAAATGAATTTACAGTTACACATATAGTAAAAGAAAAATTCTGTTAAATTCTTTTTTTAAGACAAAATTGTGTAAAGAATTATATTATGTTAATTAAACTCACAGCTTAGAATTTATTTTGGCACCAGTTGAAAGTATTTAAATCAGAGATAATCAAAGAAAAAATAATGAAATTTTATAAAGTTAGATTTGATACAAAGATGTGAACATTAAAGTAATGGATTCCTTCCATACTAGTTAATTATCAACAAACACACTGATTATTGCTGGTTTAGCATGAAATACTTATATTGGTGATTATTTATCTTTTCAGCATATATGTGTTTAGATGTACCAGTGTTATAGATAGAGTGGAGAGAGGTCAGTGGTGTGAAAGTCTGTGCTCATATACCCTATATTACATATATATAGCCACAGGTATATAACAAGCCTGTGTTTCAGTTATTACATTATAGAGATGTCTGCCCATCCTTGCATATGTATTAAATGGATTATGTCCTGTACATGTGGGGTTCAGATTGACCTTAGGTCAACATGGGTGTGACAATAATCTCGGTTTCAGGGTGGCCTTTGAGCATTCCATCATCAGATTTTCAATTGGATGGATGGTTGAAGAGTTGGAGTGTGGAGTGGATTGAAGCCTGTCCATTAAACTATGAGGATAGTCTGTCTTAATATATATCTGAGCACTTATACTATATATGTGTGTAAAGATGATAGTCTGGACCAACTGATGATTGCTGGTTTAGCATGAAATACGTATATTGGTGATTATTTATCTTTTCAGCATATATGTGTTTAGGTGTATCAGTGTTATTAGATAGAGTGGAGAGAGGTGGGTGGTGTGAAAGTCTGTGCTCATATACCCTATATTAGTATTATATATATATATATATATTTATTATATACTATTTATCTGCTTTATATATATATATATATATATATAAAGCAGATGCCCAGTTTTTAATTAGACTGGTTAATTAATAAAAATTAGGTGTTTCTATTTATTGCTTTGGATTTCTCAACAACAGTAAATTCGAAGCAGATGATCAGTTTTAATCAAATGATTTAACTAATAAAAATCAGGTTTTCTAATTAGGGGAGATTCTGGAAAATAACTCAGTGATATAAAGAGACTGGCAATCACTTAAAAGGATTATTAACTATTGAAACTGTGGAGAAAACAAGATACAATCTGGAAAGATATCAGGTTGAATTACTGCCATTTTTATATATAATTTTGTTTGTAAAGTTTCATATAACAATGACAGGGTAACTACATATATATGTTTCATTTGGCTGCTCCAGCCATCCATCAAACAATGCATCTAAAAGATCTGAGCCAAAAGCATTACACATATTGCGACTGATTGTGAAAAATGAAATATAAGACACTGACTGTTCACCTGTATTTTAAATCAAAAATGAAAATAAGAAAAGTACTGAAAAGTGTCAAACCATGCTAGTTCAATTATGCCAGTGACTGAGTTTAAACCCTAGCAAAAATATAAAAATATGAAAATCCTTAATCTATTAAAATAAGTATGCAGAAAAGTAAGGAAGAAACAATTCCAGTGCCAAATGCTTCCTATGGAAGCAAGTAACTTCATCATCATCACAGTAAAAAAAATTACAAGCCTCAAGCCAAGAAAAAGAAAAAGACTGTTCCAGTAAACTGCTGTAGTTGGTAGTATATATGTGTTACAGATTGGTGTATGTGGTTGCTGCAAGCTGAAATTGAACTCTAGGGAAGTGCTACCTCAAGAAAATAATAAAAGAACTTTTAATATGAATTTCATTTATATATTTTTCTTTTTCCTATATCAGGGACTATTAACAAAATTTTAATAACAAATTGTTTATGTTTTATTGTCTCTAAATTTTAAAACAAAAAAGAGTAAAAAAGAGTTTCAGTAATAATAGCTATAAACTTTATTAATGAATTTATGTATATTAAAATTATTATACTATCCACTTATTGATGTATTTTATTTTGTGAATAGTATTCTTGTGGGCCAATACAAAATTATGTAATATTTTGTTTTTTTCTTTAATAATAATGTATTGCTCATAATGGGAATCCACACATACACATGTTATAATATAGTTATGATTGCCACATAGATAGGTATGTTGTATAAATGTTGAAAGTGATAGAAAAGTAGGGAGATTAGGAGAAGTTGCATTTTTTTAAAAAGTCATGAGTGTCCTAAATTGCTTAGGGGAAAGATAAGTAATTTAAAGCTTGTTTCTGTAAATGCTTTACTTTTATTAAATCTAACTAACCTTTTTCTAATTAATTATTTTTCTTTATATATTAAGTTTAAATATATAAGGTTATAAAAATATATGTTGTAGAAAGAGTGTTTATTTTTTTAACGAAATAGTTTCCTTCTGGATATAAAATTTTAGTTATTTATTATCCAAATTAATGCATAAACATTCTACTATAATAAAAACTTTGAATACTGTCATTAAAAAAAGGGGAAGAGTTTAATATTATGATTTAAATATAAAAACTCATAATTTTTATTCATATAAATTTTCATATATATCTTTAATAAATATGTATATTTTAGTAATCCAGTAATAAATGTTAATTTCTTTTATTAAAAGAGGCATATATATTTATTAAGAGTATTGATTGCTTTATTAGTTATGTTCATTCATCATCATTATTGAATAATAAAAGTTAAATTAAAATATAATAAAGTTAGGTAAATAATTATGAATTTATAAAAGCTAAATTCTATGTTAGACTTAGTTCTAAAACTGTGACTGGATGTACCATTGTCATCATCATCATCATCATCATATTTTTAAATTAATAATCTAGATAAATGTGTTTAATGGCCATAGATAACAAATGATTGTCATTGTATTTGGTTATCATTTGTGATCCATTCTGAGATAATAACCACCATTCCTATCGTCCACATCATTCAAGTTCAAGTCAATTGACAACATAAATTGATAGTGTTTGATATGAGCTAGCAAAACTTATATAAATGTTGAAATGCATTTATAATATTAAAATCTAAGTGATAATTTTTTCTGATGAATTTTATATGCACAACTAAAGCATAAGGTTGTTTTCCTTCATGTTAGTGCAAATGTGATGTGGTTCTAAAATCCAAAGATCTTATATTATGGGTTCAAACATGGTATATTTGAAATAGGTATAGAATATAACTTTGTTTATGTTCAGATAACGAAGTCGTGCTCTGATAGACTGTATTCACTCAATATTCATTTACTACTTACTTAAATATTCACTTAATATAAAACTAAAACTAAAAACTGGGTAAAATAGTTTTGGTGTTGGATTTATTTTGAAATATGTTTACTAGATTACCAATGGCTCTCACCCACTACTTGAAATGCTTTTTACTTAGGCTACAATGACTGCCCAACTAGTGCTCAAAATGTGCTGGATACCTGAGATGACAAGTATATAATATTGTTTTGCCATTCTTATCCCTACAGATTCCATTTTGTAACACTTTTATAATTGGTACAATATATATATATATATATATATAACAAATTTGTAACACTTTTATAATTGGTACAATATATATATATATATATATATAACAAATTTTATTAAAATTCGTACATAAAAGACAGCCATTATAATTTAAACTGTTATTTTATTAATGCTTAGCATGCTTTCAATATGTATAATATCATATTGAAGACAATCAAATTTAAGTTAAGAATATTAAAATAATTATATTGCTATGAATGTAATATTCAAATATGAAATCTGTGATAAGCATTAATAAAATTCAAGTTTATATTATATTGATTACTTTTTCTTTATAAATGTCAATGACATTTATATGATAATAGAATAATCCAAAAAAATGGATAATATATATTGAAGCAGTCGGATCTAAGTTCGATCCTAGCTTCATGATCTTTCACATGTAGCCAACTTCAAACCCTTGTACTAACTTTGAATTTCCGATGCAATGGGGCTTTATGCGTTCAGTCCACGCTAGTTTCCTTAAAGAAAAACTATTATAAATGTGTGTTAAAATTAACTCATTTGAGATTTAAACTAATCATTTCTATTAATAAATTCATGTTAGAATTATTCATGAATTTATATATATTATAACTGCATGGATTGTGCATGTATATATATTTATAAATGTTTAAATATATATAATTGTTCAAAAGTTTCATTGCGTCGGGAATGTTTATTTTACTTTTAAATAATATGTTAAATTTTTAGTGATTAAAAGCCACATTCTTTCGATAAGCTTTCAGATTTTCTTTTTCCAAAACAATGGTTAAAGTTTTTATTAATTAGAAATAGATAAGTCTTTAAAATGTTAGGACGATCCTAATTAAAATCATTTTCTGATGTTAAAAATTCATTTTCTAATTAGAAAATGAATTCAAGTTAATGAGTTTGAAAGCCTTATCGAAGGAATGTATCTAAAAACAACTAGTAAATTTTTTGTAAGATTGATTTAGCCTAAAGGCATCAGATACAGTATAAAGAGCCCAGGAAAAGTTTCCAAGCAGCTATTATTCCTCATTAAGAGAAGCCATATATATTTCATTAGAGAAGAAGACGCCCAGTTAAATTATGAAGTAAAATAGTGTTTCTACCATGGTGGGGGGGGGGTTAACTTCAAGAGTCTGGCTATGGTTCCTTAAGTCCCCTGAAAATCTTCAATGTGGCTGCAATATAAAAATTCATATACCAATCGTAAGCTGCCAAAACCTTAGAGAAATCCATCAAAATGCTATTCACATAATTTTCAAAATGCGTGCATACGTTTCATCCAACTGGACTCTGCCCTGTGGAAACGCAGAAGTCAACCATGAAGAAATGGTAATATCTTTCCTTTTGAACCTGGCCAGTTCTGAACTTTAAGTTAAAACATCTTTAAGCTATCTACTGTAAAATTGTCTTTTTGTTAATGTTATTTTAAATTATGTAGTAATTCTCTATCTTAATCTCTAGTCTTTAAATTTAATATTTGTTAACTTTCTCTTTTCTTACGATGGCGGTTCATTTATTATATTATATATATTTATTGTGTAATTTATTAATGTTGTTTATTTTTTTATTATATGCCAATAATAACTTCAACTCGATAATAATTTCCTTCGTTGCATTTGCCTTGTTAAATAATATTATATTTAGTTTTACAGTAATTCTTACCCACTAGAACTATTTTGATACAGTTCTATTAATTATCGAGTTGAATGATTTGTACAATTTTTGCTATTTTATTAATGGCTAATAACAACAAATTATTAGCTCAATTTTTAACCTATGCTCCCGGCCATTCTACTGAATTTATAATAGTTATTTATTCACCTTAAATTATTGTTTCGCAAAAAGGTTGATAAAGGAATTAAACGAATATATATATTCTAATTCAAATTTTATACTTTCTAGTAATATTCAGGAATGG
The DNA here is from genome assembly GCA_028023455.1 of Epiperipatus broadwayi. NCBI lineage: Eukaryota > Metazoa > Onychophora > Udeonychophora > Euonychophora > Peripatidae > Epiperipatus > Epiperipatus broadwayi. The sequence goes on along the minus strand of JAQFVV010012453.1, from coordinate 1,766,112 downwards.
CATGGGATTTAGGGCATAATTAATATAATTTCTAATTGCATTAAATACTTTTTGATTAAAGCACATTTGACTTTAATTAAACTTGATCAGGTCATCACGTAGAGCACTCTTTATATAAATTGGGTTTTATTATTTAAATACGATGATTACCAAGTCATCATTTTCCGAACGTTGCTGACGCGAGCCATCTCCTGTTTCATAGGCTTGATATTTCTATTAGTTTAATTATCTAGGAAGAAAGCACTTCCTCCACTTGCTCGTTTTATATTTGGAACACCAAAGGTTCGAGGCTACGACCCGACCTGGTTTTCCCTGTGTTCTATGGATCCTTCATATAGGGCATCGAAGACTTGTCAAATACAAGCAGCCCTGCTATTTTCTCAAATCACAGATAAGCCATTATTTTTCATATTTATTCTTATAGCTCATAAGTCGTCAGTACCGTTTATTTTTCAGTTCCAGGAAAGCCCACTCTCATGCTCGTAAATCGTGATGAATTGATTTTATTAAAGTCGAACAAATTCATGTTTATTTATAATTAAATAAGTTTTCTATTAAATATTAAAGTTGTGCCCTAAATACATATCTTGCTCTTTGTGAATTGATTTGCGAATGTGAAAATAAATCTCACATTCTTTCCTTTAGAATCAGAATAATAATTTCAGTCATAGCCAAATACCTTTATCTACCTTTATTTTCTTGTCAGGGGCATAGACATATATTTATCATATAATATTGCATAATAGTATTGGCATATAATAAGGACTGCCATTCTTGTTGTAAATATAAATTCTGTTTAAAGACTAGAGGTAATCTATATAATCACAATCTAAAAGTTGAACAAAATTATAATTATTATTAAACATTTTATTAACACATTTGGGTTTTTTTAAACTTTCTTTCTTATTCAAATTATTTTAATATTAATGCTCACTGTCTGTATTGGCAACCCGAACATATATATATGAGTTGACTTATAAAGATTGTTAGTTATTTTATTATACTTTATTAGAGTTAGATCAGGAGTCTCATTAATCATCATCATGCGTTGAGCTAGTTCCTTGGTGCATAGTCATGTACCGTCGATATATGTCATCCATTGATTTGATCTGAGCTCGTGAGTTGGGTTTGAATTCAGTTTGAATCACCTGAGTTTGAATCCGACTTTGAGTTTGGGTTTGTTGATGTGTTGGCTTCTTTTTGACCGGTACAATATGCATGTGTTTGTGTATGTAAATTAATTAGAAAATGGGATGATCTCTTTTTGGTGGTGTTTGCTAGGCCAGGTTAGATGCTGCACATCAACGCACTTTGGCTATGGATTTAACTTCGTAAATATTAGAATCATCCAAATTTCTAATTAATTTTCATCTATATTAATGGTTAAAAATAATATATATATATAGAGAGAGAGAGAATGACAAAGAAAAAAAATATGTGAGTAGTTGTTATTAATAGAATAGTCTGCTTTATGGATAAAACAGTAAATATTATTTAGATTTTTATTAGAGTGTCTGAATCATCATATTAATAGAACTGCTTCTTTTCACAGATTTATTATGGATCACTGTAAATAAATAATATATATATATATATATATATATTTATATATATATATTGTTTATTATGTGCATGTAGTTTCTGTATATCTACTTATATATCTATCTATGCCTATCTGTTTCTCTGCCTGTCTTCCTGATTGTTTATCTATCTATCTATCTATCTATCTATCTATCTATCTATCTATCTATCTATCTATCTATCTATCTATCTATCTATCTATCTATCTATCTATCTATCTATCTATCTATCTATCTATCTATCTATCTATCTATCTATCTATCTATCTGTCTGCCTATCTGTCTGTCTGTCTATCTGTCTGTCTATCTATCTATTTATCTATCTATCTATTTATCTATCTATCTATCTATCTATCTATCTATCTATCTATCTATCTATCTATCTATCTATCTATCTATCTATCTATCTATCTATCTATCTATCTATCTATCTATCTATCTATCTATCTATCTATCTATCTATCTATCTATCTATCTATCTATCTATCTATCTATCTATCTATCTATCTATCTATCTATCTATCTATCTATCTCTCTATCTCTCTATCTATCTATCTATCTATTTACCTAACCTTTTATGAAAGTCCTTAATTATCAAAATAATGACTATTTTAAATGTATTCATATAGTTTATATTTAATAGTTGAATATGTGTCATGTAAAACTTCTATGCAGATTAAAATCTATAGCAATTGTGTACCTTTACTTTTGCCTTCATACGAGTTTGATCTAGAGAAATGATCATTTGCCTCTTTTTATCTATGAAAGTAGTCATGACAACAGTTTGTGGATTGTTGTTTGTTTATTATGCTCATCTCATATTCTCTGAATTACAATTAACAAGTAATTAACTTAATTGAACAGGTGTAAACGTAATTACTTATTAAGCAACATTCAAACATTTTATCTTTGCCTCTTGAATGGAGTTATTTAAACTTTTAGAATGATTCAAATTTCCATGTTTTACATTTATGAGTAATCATTCTTTGTATATTTAAAAGATTAAATCAAGGTCAAAAATGGAATCCATCTTTTATCTATACAAATTTTCTGAACAGCTGTTTGCTATGTTTTGGCTGTTATACTATAAAGTTCATTTGGAAAACAGTTACCTAATGAAAATTTGATGTTTCTTATATCTAAAGCATTAAATAACACTTATACGTTTTTTAATACCAGTTTGTTTGAATTTTACTTTTAATAATGTTTCTAATCTACTTTTAAACAGATTATTTTTGCCTGTAAAATGCGATTTATTTAATACTCCAAAGAGAATAAAATATCAATTTATTACAGTCATATTGTTTTTTTTAGAGCTTGGATCAATATATATATATATATATATATATATATCCATTTTTTTAGAGCTTGGATCAATATATATATATTATGACCTTTACTAACGATTCTCAGCAATTTGTAATTTATATGAAGCATTAAATTAAACAAATATCCATGAGATTACAGTTCTCAGCCAATTTATAACCCATACTCACAATGCCATTATTCAATAGAACAAAATGCATCGGTAGAAATAATGGCCAATTGGTCCTGAACAATATTAAAGTATTATTTTTCAGTAATGAAAAGGCTTTAATATCTCAAAAATATCAAACAACATGAACAACACACTTCGGCTAAAACTCAGAAAATGTTATCATTATTGAACAATGTTTTAGTATTTTGCAGGGCGGATGGTCTGTATTTCACATGCTTCATTTTTCTCATTTTTAATAATGTCTTTGTGAGACTGGGTTATAAATTCGCTGAAAAGATTGTGATCTCATGGATATATATATAATTTTATGCTTTATAAAAATTACAAATAGCTGAGAATCATTACTAAAGGTCACAAGTTATAGCTGAGGATCGTTAGTAATGGGAATATATATATATATGAAAAACAAAAATGCAAGTTAAAAAACTTGCTAACGCTTGTATTTATGTCCACAGATGGCGTTCTACCAAAAACACCGATCAAAACTTACGCTTGATTAGTGTTTTTGGTAGAACGCCATCTGTGGATATATATATATATAAGAAATTAACGAACTAATTGAAGGGGGAAAATAAAAACCTAATATAAAACACATAATTACTTCTGTATAAAACTGCATTAATAATTGAACCAGCAGATTGGATGACTCTTTATCCAGTTTAAAGATTAAACCAAATTTAGAGTGAAATTGAACCTTTATTTACAAATGTTCATTTGAGAGATTCCTTTGGAAATTTTATTAGTTTATTAAGATTTGTATTTTATGATGTGAATACTATTTTTAAACCAGTTAGTTACTAAATATGCATAGTTTAACTTATGTATATGTATACATAAACTGTAAATTCTCATTCACATTTTTAACATTTCACAACAACTGTGAATGATTATAATTATAAATACCCTTAATTCATGAACAAAATAATATGTTATATAATGAGCATGTTAGTAGATCTTAACAAGCTTTTCTCAATATACCTATCTTCAGGCCAGTTTCAAACTCTGGCTAACATCAGTCAGTTGCTAGAACATTCAGGTATTAGATTTAATACACCAGATCAAGTCCTCAGCCAGAGTGAAATACTGATCTGAAAATAGGGGTATTCAAAAAAGATTGGTAAGAGCTATTAATATGCTCATTATATAACATTTGTCGCACAAGCTTAATAGATTGTTACATGATATATGACTTGATTTCCTTGCAATTATACACCCACACACCCACACACACACACACACACACACATATATATATATATATAAGATAAATAGTTAATGATAAAATCAATATTATAGTTTAAATTGTTTTGAAGCGCTTTCTCTAGTAATCCTTATCAGCTTTAACTGAATTTCAATTTTTTTTAAATGTAATGTTACACATATTTCCATAAGCTGTGTATGGCCATATTTGCAACTTGCCTATTAATAACATTATCCTTATATTTCTTAATCAAAATTGCTCTTTATTTTTTTTTTTATGATTCCTTTCTTCCATTAATATTTATATTTCATTTCTGTTAAATGTAAATCTATAATTACAAGTATTTTCATGGTCAAAGAATACTGAAGCTCTATTAAAACGACTATTTACATTATTTTTAATTTGATTATATAATAATTGATGCTCCTTCAATCTTTTTTCCACAGAACATCTCAATTCAATAATATATAATTTATGACATCCACATGAAATCTGATAAATTACATTACTTCTTTGCAATTTAATAATTATACCCTTAGAATTATTAATCAATCGATTCACATTCGGAGGAACACAAAATGAAATGTTATACTTTTTTTAAAATATATTCTTAATCAATTTAGATTGCATGTCATTTATACATACCCATTTTTTTATTATCTAAGGTAACATTGCAAACACACTTCTTATTATTAAATGAATTTACTGTATGCAAGATTTGGTTTTATCATAACGAACCTTTAAAAGTTCATTAGCAAAAAGTTCAATATTTAAAATTTTGTCACTTATATATTTACACAATTTATCATTGTGATGCAAAAATGATTTCAGACTTGCCATTTTATGTATCACTGTAACACATGATTTAAAATAAATATATCCTATTCCTCCAATAGGTTTAAAAATTAATTTATAATTTATATCAGTAGCTTCTCTAAATATTTGCAAATTCAAAAATTTTATTTTTCCATCTTGTTCATTGTCAATAGTCCATTTTCAATTATTTAAATTATACATATTATATAAAAAAACATCGGTAATGTCTATAGGACCACAAACAAGAACACCGTCAATATATCTAGTATAAAAAGTTAAAAAATATATAAAAGCTATTTAAATATTTAAATTGTAAAATAAAAGTTGAATAAATTAACATGATATGGTGGAAATGAATTGTCATAGTTATACATTAAAATGTATTGAACATCTTGTTGAATAAACTTTTGAAAGCATAAATTTTTAATATAATGATCAAAAATCAAATAAGTAATTAAAATTTTCATCTAAATTATGTTTAAATTATATATAATTATTCATTAAAGTGTTAATTCTTATAGTGTATTACATGTTTTAATTTTAATAGTGTTATAAAGTGTCAAAATTTATTATTCCCAAATTTTATTATTGTATTTAATATTTTTCTTTAATATAATATTTTTGCAATTAAATATTTATATAGATGAGTTCAGACAGTAACTTCAAAAATTGCAACATTTATGTCTGGGGTAAATGGTCATGTAATATTAGTGTTAGAGGATGCATGCATGAATTTAGAGACAGTTTTTAATTACTTTATAATATTGTTACTAAATTTGAGGCATTTGTACATGATAAAAGTAAATATAGAATATTATTTAATTAGTTTTAACAATATTTTAAATTACTAATGATAAACTAAAAATGGATAAATTTTTATTAAATGTTTGTTAAATTAGTAAAAATTTATTAAAATGTGTTATTTTAAAATGTTTAGTTAGTTTAATATAATTATAAAATTAATTGAGAATTAAATATTTTTCATATTATTAAATACAACTTCTGACTCATAATTTTATTTTTGAGTTTAAAAGTACATAATTGACAAATATTTAAATGAATTCACAATTAGGTGATGTATCAGTCATTCAAAATGGTTTTTAAAAACGCAGGTATAAAAACTTTGTGTAATTAAAGTTATTGCTTACTATTGTTATTATCTAGTTAGTCTTATTGTTATTATTTTTAAATGTTATCAGTTTGTTACTAATCAATTATTTTTAAATTATATATGAATTTTAAAAAGTTGAAAGGATTTTAAATCTATTACTTTGTTTAACTAAAATGTAAAGAATAATTTCAATTAAATTTTTCTACTAGTGATGGATTCTGAAGCCTACTTAAAGATTCGTTGTTAAATTATGAAATATAAGCCTGTAGTTTTGTGCTTGAGGATGTTGGCAGTGAAGGATCAAAGAGTTTGGGGAAGTATAATTTTTTCTATATTATATGAAGACTTTTATATTTATTAATGTAAAGAATTTTGGAATCACAGTCAAATATTATCCAGAAGTATGACATATATATTTATTATGTCTGTGCTGATAAAATTAAAATCTTTAAAGAGAAAATTATTTAAAAAAAATAAATGGAAAAATTTAAAACACAGTTGACTTTCAAAATCTGACAAGAAGTATTCAAGATTGAGTTATAGAATATACTGCTCTCTCATTTTATAATATTGATGTTATATTAAAAGATTTCAATATTTTTAAAAGAAATAATTACCTTTGAAGCAAGTCATAGTTTTATTTTTTTTGAACGTAAAAGTATCTTAAAGAGATAGATTTTATAATGACTATGAATTGCTCATACGTTCATATTAGAAATAAGCAAATATTTTGGTATAATAAAATCTGTTACCTTAATTGTGATAATTGAATTATAAAGAAGGAAAATGGATAATAAAAAAGAATATTATTATGCTAAAAATAAATGACTCTTATATTTTAAAACCTGGATTTATATGCCATATTGTATGTGCTTAATTGAAATATAAATTTTACAAAAAATGAAGATGGCTGTTTGTGTTGTTTTTCATACTTATGAAAAGAGTCTAAAAATGATGCATCTCTCACTCAAAAAAAATTCATGTGCACAGTGTAACAGTCAAAACACGTGTATCTCGTTAACATAGTGCAGAATTCGACCACCACACAGAACAGCAGCACCATCGAGTAGCAAAGCCACTCATGGTACCGAGTTCGAACATAGTTTCTCGGTTCCACACTACAATCTACGGAACAACGCCTCTGATGCGACATAAGTAAACACTTCTTTAGGCACGGTGGTCAGGGAGATGCACGAGATTCATGGTATTGTTTCCGAGTTGGCCAACAATCAAACGAATATTAATTCACATATATAATCAAGGAAATATATATATAATGGGCATCAAATAAATGAAAACTTAACTACAGACGTATAGTTAAAATTATTTATTTACGTATCTAATAAAAAAAACATTATTAATGTTATTAATCATATTTTATATTCAGAGTTTCAATAGCTATTTGACAATTTTATTATATATAAAATACATTTATTTATAAGGAGCATTCATTTATATGAAGGCGTAATCTAGCTACCTGAGGTTCTCAAGGGAGTATTTCTAATATGTGCTGTAGGGAATTTATACTTTGCACTGCAAGAGTCATCAGTAGCGGCGGACATACATTTATTTAATAAAAATATTTATTTTACGACTAAGGGCAAAAATTTATTTGAGAGTGGATGATGAAGATAATGCCGAGGCGGAGTGATATAGAGAATGAAAAACTAAATAAAAGAACACGTGGTACGCTTTAGAAGGGCGATATAAAATGGCAGCACTGCCTCGATATAAAATGGCAGCACTGCCTCGACCCGAAGAGGTAAGGTGTCACATGAGCATAACCAGGGACAAGCGGTCCATGTCGCAATTTGCCAGCTGGCTGCATGACAGTCGTCAAGCCCTACGGGAACATTATCATGTCCATTTGTGTAGGACGACTGGGTTTGATTCAACCCTATAGAATCCGGAGTATTCACGGCGTGGAATGGGCCATCGTGGCTTCAAAGCGCAACACATGTATAAAATCTAAAAGATTATGGTACTATTTAACTAAATTTCAAACTCGGCTATACATCATCAACATTGACCAAAGGAAAATTGGTTACTCTCAAAGAAATAAAATTTCTGTAATTATTCATTAAAAGTTGGTAATAAAACAAAATATCTAAGAGGGGCATTATTACAGCGAGTATGCCAGCCATAACAAAGTTATAGACCTGCATTACAATAACTGATTACATGAATGCGTGTCGATTTATGTGAAAGTTAAGTTATTTATAAAATCAAATATTAATGACAATTTGACACGCATTCACGGTTCGAGCAATTATAGATTTAGCTTTAAAACTAAGACAATCATGAGAAAGTAATATTTCAATAATCATTATAAATAAATGCAGATTTGAGAAACACACACTTAAGAAGGATAGATGGAGGTAAGCTAGATTATGCGAGAAATTTACAGATTACATTAATTCTCAAATTTTAGTTTATAAAATTACACTTTTAACATTTTAGAAGTTAGACAAATAATAGGAGATGAGCTATAGCTTATTATTACTAGAGTACTCTATAATTGGGAATATACACACAGGTACCTGTTTTATAAGAGGTTCTCTTCCATGAGTTTAATAGCAGATTGTTCGTGATTAGAAGTTTTCTTTCTTGTCTTTGGCATTTCATGATTTTAACAGCAGCGGCTTTCTTGTTTGTTTCAGGCAGCAGATCATTATGGTGTTCTTACGATGGGCAAGGTGAAGGTCGGCATACAGTGGGCCATCTCCCGATGGAGAATAATCTCGGTGCTTACTCGGTCATACCTTGCAGTATCAATTTACTTTAAGATATTTTTAGACTCTCCACTCGAGAGCAAAGCTAAAGTAGAAGTCAAGTCTCTAGCAAGTCTAAGATGGCCTCCCTTTCTTATCTTGATCTTTTAATTTTTCTGTCAAGGTGTTTTTAGGTTTTATTTATCTTGCCCTGAGGATAATCAATGCTTTTACTGATTTTAATTAGAAAGAAATCTGCTGTTCTATTGTTTGCATTTTACATTCGTTAATTATATTTTTTTTTGGAATTTTTCTTTAATTAATTTATTATCTATCACTGACCGATGCTTTTAAATTTTCAAAGACAAAAGGGAATAAAATTATTTTAACTTTAATTAATTACGGCATCAGATTTTGTTAGAATTATTATTTAATGAAATTTAAACTAAGCAACAAATACGAACTTTATAAAACTCAAAATAAATCATTAATATTACACAAAATTTATTTAGCTAAAAGAAATCTAAATTATTATTTTATCCATATTTATTGCCTTTAATTTGAGATCGAAATGTGTGCGTGTTTATGTTGAATTCTACATATATTTATACATTTTTAATATTGTTACACACACAATTCGATACCAAAAGTTTAAATTTGGGTGGGATAGACCGGTCAGTGAGAGATGACAGAAAAAGGTGAAACTTAAGATTTGAATACGAATCTTACTGTTTCATTTCCCCGTAGTTCCCGTGAACAATTAAGGAAGAACAAAGGAGGCAAGAAGGGGAAAAAAAAATTTACATTACATAATTTAAATACGAAAGAATTATTAGTATTATTATTAATTAATTTTTTTTCTTTACAGATACATATAAATATAGAAAGCAGAGATTACATGAAGTAACGAACAATTTATATACCCGGATCTAGAATTTAAACTTTAATTTTAAAATGACCTAATTTGGCTGTGTCTGGTTAGCAATCATTATAATAATTAGTTAAACTGAATATATACATATACAAAAAAATTCATAGAATAGGATTAGTTAAGATAATATATAAAAAAATTTTAAGAGTAATAGTAATTAAATATACATAATATATATAAAAAAAATTTTTTTTTTTTTTAAACTCTATTCGACTAAAGTACAATCCCTTCAACCAAATTCATTATACAAATTCATTTTAATATTTTCATATTCGTTTAATCTGTCCTATGAGTCTAATATTTTTACAACCCTGGGTCAGGTGGATAATACCGATGTCTCGTCATCGATGACCGCGGCCTTGGGTTTTCTAATCTTTGTCCTCGATCAGGTGGTTCTTTGGCCCATTGGTTCAAATCCAAGACAGTGAGAAATTTAATCATGTCTCTTATATCTTTTATGTGAATGCCTATCATTAATGGTTGTATGGTTAGCGGCATGCTATGCTGGGTCGTTCTAAATTTCCATGTCCCCATATTCCACCAGTTTGTGGCAGAACCCTGGAGATGGTAGCTAGCTATCACTATCTGCTCATCTGGCCCTGTTTGGTGAAATTGGAAGAACTTTTGCACGCTCTCTAAGTGGGCTTGAGGGTTTTCTCCGATCTCCCCTCTAAAGATCTTGATATGGATCATCTTGGCTAAATCGCTTTGGTGTCCAACGTCCATCTTCGCCTCTTCTTTAACGCTGACTTCCTTTTCCGGTTCTTGTGGGCTTTCATCGGCTGGAATGAGGTCTCTTTCCTCATCATACTCTATTTTTACTACATTACCTGCTTGCACTTTTACTATTATAGGTTGGTCTGATCTCTCTGACTTCCTTTCCTTTTCCATATCTTTAATTTCTTCTTTTTTACTAACTGGGGATACTCCATAATGTTCTTTGATCCTTTCAAGATATATCAACATATCCCTATCAATTTTCTGACGCTCCCTAATTCTTCTCTCCTCCTCTTCCTGTCTCCTTTTTGATTCTTCATCGCTTCTTTTTCTCATTTCCTCCTCATACATTTTCTTCATTTCTTGCATACTCCGTCTGAGTATTTCCTCCATTTTCTTATCCATTTTCTTACTATTTATTTATTTATTTTACACTAGTAGCATTTAACTATTCCCCACCGGTATCTTGGCCCTATAATACTCTTTCATTGCCCTCTCCTACTCTACATTGCTGCCTTTAATATACTTAACATATATATTATAATGAACTATTAGTAACGCGTATAAGCCACTGCTGTCTATGATATATATATTTGTACTTTAACTAAATTTTATTGTTAAAAACATAATAAGCTTCTGCTGTCTCATTTAGCTACTGATTATCATTATATATATACAAAAGATATTTCATTAGATCCGAGTATTTCGTTCCTTCTTACATTACACACACATCCCTGCTTTCCCTAAATTTGTTATTATGCCTGCCGTCCTTTCACTCACTCGACCCACATTATTTCACTCGATTTATTTTTATTATTTTTATTTTTATCCAAAACAAACTCTTATATATATAAAACAATTAGCCAACTCGGCAACGAACGCTAAAGAAATTTATCTGCATTATTTTTGCTCAGGGTATCTATGGGTTTTATACTCAAAGCCTCACGTTGGAAAGCGCCAAACGCTAAAAAAAAATTTAACTATGTAACAGTCAAAACACGTGTATCTCGTTAACATAGTGCAGAATTCGATCACTACACAGAACAGCAGCACCATCGAGTAGCGAAGCCACTCATGGTACCGAGTTCAAACATAGTTTCTCGGTTCCACACTACAATCTACGGAACAACGCCTCTGATGCGACATAAGTAAACACTTCTTTAGGCACGGTGGTCAGGGAGATGCACGAGATTCATGGTATTGTTTCCGAGTTGGCCAACAATCAAACGAATATTAATTCACATATATAATCGAGGAAATATATATATAATGGGCATCGAATAAATGAAAACTTAACTACAGACGTATAGTTAAAATTATTTATTTATGTATCTAATAAAAAAAACATTATTAATGTTATTAATCATATTTTATATTCAGAGTTTCAATAGCTAATTGACAATTTTATTATATATAAAATACATTTATTTATAAGGAGCATTCATTTATACGAAGGCATAATCTAGCTACCTGAGGTTCTCGAGGGAGTATTTCTAATACGTGCTGTAGGGAATTTATACTTTGCACTGCAAGAGTCATCAGTAGCGGCGGACATACATTTATTTAATAAAAATATTTATTTTACGACTAAGGGCAAACATTTATTTGAGAGTGGATGATGAAGATAATGCTGAGGTGGAGTGATATAGAGAATGATAAACTAAATAAAGGAACACGTGGTACGCTTTAGAAGGGCGATATAAAATGGCAGCACTGAAACTGCAATGCCGTGAATAAGTTTATAAGGGCTTCAGGTTGGTCTCTGCCTCGACCCGAAGAGGTAAGGTGTCACATGAGCATAACCAGGGACAAGCGGTCCGTGTCGCAATTTGCCAGCTGGCTGCGTGACGGTCGTCAAGCCCTACGGGAACATTATCATGTCCACTTGTGTAGGATGACTGGGTTTGATTCAACCCTATAGAATCCGGAGTATTCATGGCATGGAATGGGCCATCATGGCTTCAAAGCGCAACACATGTATAAACTAAATTTCAAACTCGGCTATACATCATCAACATTGACCAAAGGAAAATTGGTTACTCTCAAAGAAATAAAATTTCCGTAATTATTCATTAAAAGTTGGTAATAAAACAAAATATCTAAGAGGGGCGTTATTACAGTAAGTATGCCAGCCATTACGAAGTTATAGACCTGCATTACAATAACTGATTACGTGAATGCGTGTCGATTTATGTGAAAGTTAAGTTATTTATAAAATCAAATATTAATGACAATTTGACATGCATTCACGGTTCAAGCAATTATAGATTTAGCTTTAAAACTAAGACAATCATGAGAAAGTAATATTTCAATAATCATTATAAATAAATGCAGATTTGAGAAACACACACTTAAGAAGGATAGATGGAGGTAAGCTAGATTATGCGAGAAATTTACAGATTACATTAATTCTCAAATTTTAGTTTATAAAATTACACTTTTAACATTTTAGAAGTTAGACAAATAATAGAAGATGAGCTATAGCTTTTTATTACTAGAGTACTCTATAATTGGGAATATACACACAGGTACCTGTTTTATAAGAGGTTCTCTTCCATGAGTTTAATAGCAGATTGTTCGTGATTAGAAGTTTTCTTTCTTGTCTTTGGCATTTCATGATTTTAACAGCAGCGGCTTTCTTGTTTGTTTCAGGCAGCAGATCATTATGGTGTTCTTACGATGGGCAAGGTGAAGGTCGGCATACAGTGGGCCATCTCCCGATGGAGAATAATCTCGGTGCTTACTCGGTCATACCTTGCAGTATCAATTTACTTTAAGATATTTTTAGACTCTCCACTCGAGAGCAAAGCTAAAGTAGAAGTCAAGTCTCTAGCAAGTCTAAGATGGCCTCCCTTTCTTATCTTGATCTTTTAATTTTTCTGTCAAGGTATTTTTAGGTTTTATTTATCTTGCCCTGAGGATAATCAATGCTTTTACTGATTTTAATTAGAAAGAAATCTGCTGTTCTATTGTTTGCATTTTACATTCGTTAATTACATTTTTTTTTGGAATTTTTCTTTAATTAATTTATTATCTATCACTGACCGATGCTTTTAAATTTTCAAAGACAAAAGGGAATAAAATTATTTTAACTTTAATTAATTATTGCATCAGATTTTGTTAGAATTATTATTTAACGAAATTTAAACTAAGCAACAAATACGAACTTTATAAAACTCAAAATAAATGATTAATATTACACAAAATTTATTTAGCTAAAAGAAATCTAAATTATTATTTTATCCGTATTTATTGCCTTTAATTTGAGATCGAAATTTGTGTGTGTGTTTATGTTGAATTCTACATATATTTATACATTTTTAATATTGTTACACACACAATTCGATACCACAAGTTTAAATTTGGGTGGGATAGACCGGTCAGTGAGAGATGACAGAAAAAGTTGAAACTTAAGATTCGAATACGAATCTTACTGTTTCAACAGAAAGAATGGACTTTCAGAAAACAAATGTTTTTTAAGTGATATCATATTAATTATTGTATCTTGTGAGAAAGTGACAGAAAATAACTGTTTTTTAAAAATCTTTTGGAAGCAGGATGAACAATTGTGTTTCAGATATGCTTGGATTTTAAAAATTGATTTTTTAAATTTATTTGTGAATTTACTCTGAGGACAGAGAGCTAGAAGAAAAAAGGTTTCAACAATGTTTGTAGCTTAGTAACATTATCTTCTCTGGTTCCTGGATTTATATGCCATATTGTATGTGCTTAATTGAAATATATTTTTTACAAAAAATGAGGACGTCTGTTTGTGTTGTTTTGCTTACTTATAAATAGAGTCCGAAAATGACACATCTCTCACCCAAAGAAAAAATTCATTTGCACAGAAAGAATGGACTTTCAGAAAACAAATGTTTTTTTTTAAATATATTAATTATTGTATCTTGTGAGAAAGTGACAGAAAATAGACTGTTTTTTAAAAATCTTTTGGAAGCAGGATGAACAATTGATTTTCAGATAAGCTTGGATTTTAAAAGTTGATTTTTTTATTTATTTGTGAATTTACTCTGAGAAGAGAGAGCTAGAAGAAAAAAAAAGCTTTCGACAATGTTCGTAGCTTAGTAACAGTATCTCCTCTGTTTATTAAATGAACCTGTTATATAGAAGGACAGTTATAAATGGAATATGTAAACATTTTATTATTATTTATTTTAAAATACACTAACAATTATAATTATAATTAAGTTATAAGATGTAGTAAAGGTTACATTTTTTGATATTTTTAAAAAAATCCTAACAATATTAACATTTAAAAAAAATCTAATAATAATTTTTCTTAAATTTTTTAAAAACATTTGTGTTAAAGTGCATTAGTTTACACTGAGTATGGTATAAATGATATTTTAATCTTATATTTATGTAAAACTGGATTGGAAGACATCAATGATGTGATTTTGCAAATAGTAAAATCATAGCTAATTTAAATTATGATAATTATTATATGATGTATATTTTTTTTCTTAAAGTTGCTTGGAGTTTTAAAAATATTTATCTTATGTTACATGGATAAATGAAGATATGGATGTATGAATTAATAAAAATATAATTTTTTCATAAGAGATAGAAGCTATGAGAAATATGCATATATTTATTTTTATTTATTACATTATAAAGTTTATTAGAACTTTATAAAATGATCATCATTTTATATGATTCTTTGCTAGATAAACCATATATTTATTTTTAAGATATGAATTATGAACAAATATTTAAAAATCAAATCTCATTTGTATTTGTAGATAAGTTTGTATTTGAAACCTTTTCTTATAATAGTTATGGCTTGATAAAGTATTATGTAACTTTGCTTATTACTGGGAAATTTACTTAGTTATTTTACGATGTGAAATGTTTAAATGCATTTGAAATAGCAAATGATATTGACATGGGGAGTAGAATAATGAAACCCTGAATGCATATATAGTAAGATATATTAAGAAGGTAGGATAATTAGCATATATTACATCTGAGAAATTATTATGCAAATACAGTTAATGTAGCCCTGTACTTTGTATTTATTTCCATGGTCAGTGTTTTTTATCTTTATATTTAATTAGTCTGTATGTGCTGAACATTATTTTAAGGGTATTAGATAAAGGCATACCTGTTTTTTCACACTGATTTCCATGAAGATTATTGAATTATTTTGTACTATCAAGTCTTTACTCTAGTTATTCCTTCATGTCCTATGCATTGTATCGCTATCTGAATTTCATTAGAACAACATCATGTAGTACAGTATTTTTGAAAGATGAATAATGGATAATTTTTAAAAAGATGATTTGTTTAGATGAAGGCACAATAGGTGTTTGGTATTGTAAGAAATACAAATGACGCTGTGAGCATAAAGTTGATGTTAAATATAGCAAAAAAATCATAATTTTTCCTAAATATTTTTGAAATATTTTTGATGATAAAAGTATCATAGCTATTCCTAACTTATATTTTTCAAATGTTTTTGATACATTCAATTTTTTATACATCAACAAAAATTTTGTAATGCAATGCATATTTTTACAGTGGAACATAACAGGAAAAATGTTAGGGTATAATAAATGCTTATATTTTATTTAATTATTTTTTTATTTTATGATTTGAACATGAAACACACATCATAAAATTATAATGGTGTGAAGCAAAATTATTATTATTAGCACATGAATAAACATATTTTATTAATTTACTTTTCATTAACTTAGGATAAATCTAATATGTTTTGGTTTATAAATTTTAAGCTGGATATTATTTATGTTAAAGCATTAAGCATCACATGATCACCATCTCTCTGATGATGGAAAGATAAAGGCCAGATTGAGGCTGAGATTCTTGTCACACCCATGTTGACCATAGGTCAATCTGTCCCCTCATGTATAGGACATAATCCATTTACACACACATGCAAGGGATGGGCAGACATCTTAAATGTTTTATTTATTTAAATAATATTAATCATTATTCAGAATATGACATAGTAAAATCATATAATATAAGATCATTTTAGTCATGATTTATTATTGAAAATACTGCCATATAATTGAATATATTTTTATTGCCACATATTGTTCAGATTATATCGTTCTTATAACATGCCACATGATAAATAAGAGAACTGTATTATTATTATTATTATTATTATTATTATTATTATTATTATTATTATTATTATTATTATTATTATTATTATTATTATTATTATTATTATTATTATTATTATTATTATTATTATTATTATTATTATTATTATTATTATTATTACTACTACTACTACTACTACTACTACTACTACTACTACTATTATTATTATTATTATTACTACTACTATTATTATTATTATTATTATTATTATTATTATTATTACTATTGTTGTTGTTGTTGTTGTTGTTGTTGTTTTGGTGTAGTTACAAATGACACATAATCATTTACCATACTTGGCTACAGGAGATTATAAGTTAGTTAGAGATTTTATTTAAAGAACCGGAGTTAATTATAATATTATTTATTTATTAATATTATATTTGATTATTTATAATATTTTAAAGTCTTAAGAATGCTATTATTTTATAATATTACTTAAAATAAAAGGGGGATAGTGTTCTTATGCCATTGGGATTGTATATTTTGGGATATATACATAATGTAGTCCTACTACTTTACCTTTCACCATATGTCTCATGACTATTATTATATTATCTTATTATTATTTATTTAAATCGAACCATATTTTTATTATTATCAATTGGAGCTAATCTAGTGCTCAAAATTATGTTAAGATATTATTTGTACTTGATTTTATTATATTAAGACTGAAAGTTTTAGCTGGAGCATTTATTTTATATTTTATTTATGTTTACTTTCAGTCGGTGGTGAGGGTACAGTATAGGTAGGGAAATGGCATGAGGAATGCATGTTCTAATATGTATAGATCATTGGCCATGATTTGATATAATTTGATATGTTTAGCAGGCCACACTTATACTTGTAGATTAGTAAATGAAACTAGTACTGTATGGCTTGAAATATATAACATTAGGGCTATTGGTAGGTGTAACTCATAAAAATTAATAATTTGGACATTTTACGATAGTGATGATAATTTAGGACCTGATTATAATATTGGGTTAAGTATTTTATTATACATATTTTATAATATTTTAATTTGCGAAGTGCAGATAGTTGAAAATTGAAATAAATTGAAATACTGCTGAACCTCACTGCACTCGCTAAAATACATATATGACAGCCAATCAGAATGTCATGATAGCCATCTAATCGATAATCAAAGCTAAACACACAACAAAGATTTTACAAGAAAAGGGCAGCTACCCTTATCTCAGCTTTTCTTTCTATATATCTAAGCCAGTCGTAAGTATTTAGATTTGAAAGTATGAAGCTTTAAATATCTTCACAAATAACTCACTGAGTCTAAATCATAAACATACAACACAAAATACTATGATTTACTACATAGCAGGTTTTAGAATTCATAACATGCCGTAAAGTATGTAAATAATATTTTAATTTGCGAAGTGCAGATAGTTGAAAATTGAAATAAATTGAGATACTGCTGAACCTCACTGCACTCGTTAAAATATGTATATGACAGCCAATCAGAATGTCATGATAACCATCTAACCATAAAGTCTTTGTTGTGTGTTTAGGTTTGATTGCCATTTAGATGGCTATCATGACATTCTGATTGTCTGTCGTATACATATTTTAATGAGTGCAGTAAAGTTCAGCAGTATCTCAATTTATTTCAATTTTCACCTATCTGCACTTCGCAAATTAAAATATTATTTACATACTTTACGGCATGTTATGAATTCTAAAAACTGCTACATAGTAAATCATAGTATTTCACATTGTATGTTTATGATTTTGACTCAGTGAGTTATTTGTGAAGATATTTAATGCTTCATACTTTCAAATCTAAATACTTACGACTGGCTTAGATATATAGAAAGAAAAGTTGAGATAAGGGTGGCTGCCCTTTTGCCATAAAATCTTTGTTGTGTGTTTAGGTTTGATTGTCGTTTAGATGGCTATCATGACATTGTGATTGGCTGTCATATACATATTTTAACGGGTGCAGTGAGGTTCAGCAGGTCTCAATTTATTTCAATATACACCTGGGTCTCGTTTTACGTGATAGATAGGTTGCTCAGAAAACATGCACAAACAAAATTGCACAAAAGTAGACATAACTTACCTTGAAAAAGGGGGGATATGGACTGTGATTTTTCAAAAATCATGTAAAATCAAAGCACCAATGTAAAATTACTTTAAAATTCACGCAAAAAAAAAATAAGGAAATAAAATATGACTAATAAAAAATTTCAAATTTGAAAAAAATTGATACAAGACAAACTTTTTTTAACTATAATATTTAATTTTATTCAAAACAACATATTTTTATGCATAATTTACATTAATTTATATGTTTTTATACACGTTTTAATTATTATCACTATTAGCCAATAAACAGGTTCATTTGCAAACTGGTAAAAAATCAGATTCTTCACAAGAGGAATTACAACTAGCACCAACATCACTCTCATGTTGTGTTAATGGTTTTCTGGTGACAATGTAATTAGTAATTAATCTAACAACTAAAAATTAAATTCTTATTTTTGTCTTTTAATTTTTTAATTTTCAATTTTAATTGTACCCACTGCTATTACTCACCTTTTAAAAATAAACTTGCAAACACTAAATGACTAATAATTGATTACGTTCTTTTTTAAAAAGCAAAAACAGAATGTGATTTAAAATGCAAAATTAACATGCACAATGTTTGAACAAATTTACATTATAATCTTGTAAAAGTTAATGTGTGTATACATAAAATGTGGAAATCATAATTTTAATTTCATTATTGCATAAAATCTTACTATTATAAAGCACTGAAAATATTGAAATTACTAAGACAAAAGTCAAATTCCAATAATGTGCTATTACTTTCAATATGACATAAGTGCACAAAATTTATTATTTAAAGTAATAGCACATTATCGGAGTTCGACTTCCGGAGAAACGTGAATCGCGCAACAAATTGCGTTAAATAAATCCGCGTAAAAAGAGACCCAGGTGTACATATTTTATTATTTCATGTGGTATTTATAATCTGACTCATTTTAAATTAACATATTATTATATTATTTATAAATTGATAAGTAAACAAATAATTAAAATACATATGTGGTTAATCATTATTTAAATTATGGCTATGTCAATTATATAAAATATTTTAAATATGTTCTTTATGTATTCTACATTATGTGCAAGTTATCTGTTGGATCATGTGGGTGACTGTCAATAATATAATAACATGCAAAGAATTTTTTTAAAAAGTACTTAATAGTTATTGTAGTAGTTTAGTGTTAAGTGTAGTATAACTATTGAAGGCTATTGGTGATGTCCTATGATTTTTTATGAATATTTAATAGGGGGGAACATAGAAAGCTGGTAGGAAACTCTTTAATGGGATTATTTTACGAAGAAATGAATATTAGATCCTATTTGAAGTGAGATTTTTGGGAAAGAGATTGTTTTAAAATGAGTAACCAAAATAAAGATTTAGAGACAAAAATGTCTGATTCAGTTGGTAAAGATGATATTTTTGACGAGGAAAGGGTGGGAAAAATAGTCTGAGAAAAAATAGTAAAGCTTGCATAGAATATCGATTATTTTTGGACTATGAAGATGTTTGAATCTCTTATTGAATTAGTATATAGAAAATTATAAAGAATGTGTAAAGAGATAGAAAGAAAACGTATATCTCTTAGAGAAGAGGTTCGGATATCAATTAAATTATATAATAAAAATGTCAAAGATAATAAGTTATCTGTTAAATTAATTATACAGATTTGAAAATGAGTAAAGGACCCATTAAGTTAGTTAATAAAGATATTGACTTGTGTAATAATTTGGTAGAAGAAAATAAGATTCTATTAAATTAGCTGAAAAAAATGTAAATGATGTTTTATCATTTGTTAAATTGGTAGATGATGAGTTAAGAAAAGATGTATCTTTTACTAAAATAATTAGTAAAAAAAACCAGTTACCTGTTGAAAAATTATTCCAGATAGTAAATTGGTTCATAAAGAAGTAGAAATTCGCGAAGAGTCTGTTGAATTAATTACTAAAGAATTAAAACAAATATACCGTCTGTTGAGTTGATAAATAGTATGAAAGAAAATAAAACATTGATGGATTTGGCAGATGAGATAAATTTGCAAAGTGTTGAGTAACTCAAGAAGGATGTTGAGTTAGTTTATGAAGAACTGAAAAAGTCAAAAGAGTGTTGAAATATGCAATAAAGATCTTGAATTAGTTGATGAAAAGTTGGAAGAATATAAAGAACTCATTGAAGTGACTAGTAAAGATATAAATGAAAATGAACAGTCTGTTGAAGTAGTTGATAATAATAATGAATTATGTGATTAAATTTTGGAAGAACCGAAAGAGTCTTTTGAATTAACTAATAATGATAATGTAAGAGAGAGTAAGTTCTCTGAAGAGTTACTTAAAAGAGAGAATATGGATAAACCTGAGAATTTTGACAAGTATTATAGTAATGATAAAGAAATTGATGAATCCTTAGGGATAGAGATAATTTGTTTAGATGAAAAATGTTAAACCACTAAACATCACATAATCACTATTTCTTATGCTAGCACATAACTGTTATTAAAAGAGGCAAAACTCTCCATAGAGTAGTGCCACCCAGTGCCAGTCAGAGTAATCAATAGATGCCAGAAGGCTTGTGCATAAAATTACCATCTAGTGCCTACTTATCCAATATCCACAGACTAGTTTCTGGTTGGCACTGAGTGGCACTACTGTCTGAAGATGTTTGCCTGTTTTAATAAGGTATGTGCTAGCATAAGAAATATTGATCATGTAATGTTTAGTGGTTTAACACCAATCCTGCCTAATAGGATAGTGGTGGATATGGTTGTCAAAGAGCCAAAGACATCAAAATATATGGGTACTGAACTGGGTTCAGACCCATATGACTATTTAAGCTCTTGATCTTAGATTGAAATATTATTGTGTTTAAATTTTATTCTCATAGTTTTGTAGTTGAATAGAGATAAAAGGTGGATGCAGGAGAGTTGTATTTGATCCTAAGATCTAGGTGCAGAGCTCTCAGATCCAAAGTTCCTCACTGATGAAGGCTACAAGTCTGAAACTAGTCTGGGGATATTGAATGAGTAGGCACTAGAAAGTGATTTTATACACAATCATTCTGGCATCCATTGATTACTCTGGTTGGCACTGAGTTGCACTACAGTATGGAGAGTTTTGCCTCTTTTAATAATAGGCGAAAAATGCTTAGGAATATTAGAAAATGAATTACCAAAAATTACTGACAAGACTAGTAATAAATTTAAAGATAAAACACCAAATGTAGTTCATAAATGTACTATTAGTTATAAAAGTATTTATCCAAATTTACTATTTATAAAGAACTATTTTTAAAGGAATTAAGAATTTGATACCTAATGTAAGATTTATGAAAATAGAAATCGATCAGAATAGAGATTTAGGCAAAACCAAAGTAAAACTTAAATTTAAGAATGAGAAGAAAATTAAAGTAGATTTTCTTAGATAAATATTTAATCACGATAAATATATATGGGAAAAATTAAAGTAAAATTCAAGAAAATGAGTAAAGAAAAGATGAAGATAAATAATCTTAAAGTAAGTATAGATTATATAAGAGATGTTGGTAAAGCAAATGTAAAATTTAAAAGAATGAGTGAGAAATAGAAATTGGAAAAGCTAAGATCAAACTTAAAATGATGGAGGATGATGCGATTAATGTAGATATTCTTCGAGAAAATATAAATAAGGAAAGAGACTTAGGTAAAGCTAAAGTCAAACTAAAAAAATGAATATAGAACTAGATAATATAAATGTTTTTTAAATATATGATTAATGAAGAGATTGATGATAGAAACGCTAACGTTAAGCTTAAATTGTTAAAAGAAAAAAATATATAATGTGAATCTTCTTGGAGAAAGTTTTGATAAAAAAATATATTGGAAAAGCTAAAGTTAAACTTAAAATTATATAAGAAAAGATGGTTAAGATAAAATTTCTTAGAGGGAATATTGATAAAAAAGAGATGTAGGAAAAAAAGGTGAAGGTTAAATTTCGAAATCAAAGGAAACTTAAGGTAAATTTTCTTAGGAAAAATCTTGATAAAGAGAGAGGAATATAGGAACAGCTAAAATGAAACTTAAAGAAGTTAAAAATGAATTAAAATTTTATTTTTAGGAAAGAAAATTATGAAAGATTAAGATAAATAATCCCGAATCAAACAACTATATACAAACGGTATAACCTTTATTTTAAAACAAAGACAATATTTACAAATATTTTAATATTCCATACAAAATTTCTTGCAAAATAGGAGAGAACACATTCATGTTAGCTACACTACACTTACAACGCTAGAAGTCTAATACCACACCCCTCTGAAGTATAGAATAGTTAATAGAAGATTCAACATAAAACAAGAAAATGACATTAATTTTAAGATTAATTAGTTAGAACTCAGGTAAGGCAATTAAAATAATTTTGGGGCTTGTTAACTCATGATCCTCTGGAATGATGGTGCTGATGAATCTTGTATTCAGGTGACATTCCTTGACTTTCAGGGCAGGCAGGTCCTAATTAGGTTGAAGACATTTCTTTGTGGCCTTGGTGGTTCTTTAATGGCAGCAGCACTTTTAATTGGGAAGATCTATACTGCTGTATGGCAAGGAGATGGGTTAAAGATTGAGGGAAAGGTGTCTTGGGCCCCTCTATTCGAATACCATTTCAAAAAAAATCAACAAGCATGCAGTAGGTTAGCGACAGCTGACAAAACTTTAATACAATAGATTTTCAGTCCTATTTATACAGCTTTCAAAATATTGAAATAATACTTTTAGTTAAATTCCTAATCCAAACATAATCTTAAACCTAAAGAAATATTTTGTCTATTGTTATTGGAGATGCAATCGTTAGATAACTGTCCAAAAATAAATTCAAATCAATTTCCAGATTGGAAATAGATTTGACCAAAATGTTTGCCACTAAAGTAAAATCCATTAGCTTTGTTTTAATTTTACTTTCATTAAAACATTAATTAAAAGTAATTTTAAAACCCTGAAACAACATAATGTTTCCACACTTTTAATTACTTTTGGACAATTATCGGTTGCATCTTCGATTTTGAATTTTTATGTAATTATATAAAAAATATTTTCAAAGTAACAAAAAATATAATTTTAAAATATACAAACTTATTTGCAACATTTAATATTTGTAATTATATACATATGCTCCTGTAATATATGTATATATCTGAGCCGCATCTATTGACGTTAATAATATTAAAATAATTAAAAGAATTTTTATTAAACTTATATTTATATTTCTTCTATACGTTTCTCAGATATACACATACAACTTATATATATATATATGATTAAAAGGAGAAGTGGGATGACATGTAGGGTTTAATATTGGGCTAGTGCTGGTTAAGTGGTAGAATAATGAACCTCAATCTTGAGCTAAGGCCGACTGCTTCAGTATTGCGATCATTATTATTATTATTATTATTATTATTATTATTATTATTACTACTATTATTATTATTACTATTATTATTATTATTATTATTATTATTATTATTATTATTATTATTATTATTATTATTATTATTATTATTATTATTATTATAAGTGACCAGATTATTGAGTAGTAAATATAGTACCAAATGTTATTTAGATTAAGTATAGGAGTATTATTATTATTAATATTATTTATTATTATTATCATCATCATCATCATCATCATCATCATTATTATTATTATTATTATTATTATTATTATTATTATTATTATTATTATTATTATTATTATTATTATTATTATTATTATTATTATTATTATTATTATTATTATTATTATTATTATTATTATTATTATTATTATTATTATTATTATTATTATTATTGTTTAGGTGTATTTAGGAATGATACAAAATCACTTGATCATATTTGGCTACAGAAGATTATAAATTAATTAGAGATTTTGTTTAAGGAATCTGAGATAAATATATTTTCATAGTAGAACTATTATTTATTTATTGATATTATATTTTATTATTTATAATATTTTAAAATCTTAAGATTGCTATGGTTTTCAAGGTCATCGGTATTTATTGTCTTGTTGATCATATTCATTTTTATTTGTAATTATTATTTCCACTTCAATTGGTAACTAATTCTGAAGACAATCAGAAAATTTTGCTAAAACATCAATTATAATACTAAAATATTTTTTCCTGCAAATATAAAATGTTATCTACAATGGTTGTTGTACAAATATTTATTTATTTGCAGACGCTTGAATGCATACCTTAGGGAATGACTTACTTCATAATTTCATTGGACAATCTGGTGAACATTAAAAAATGATCCATGTTAAATATCAAAATAGTAAAAATATAAATAGGCTTGCTACTTATCTTTGACATGTAAACAAAATATGGTTACACTTGTATCCTGTACAACATGGTGCTCCAGCAAATCCTCCACACTAACAAAAGGGATTAAATAAAATTAGCAATTTCATGTGTTTATGTTTAATTAAAAGACAAAGAATTACAACAATCTTTAATTATAGTTTATCTAAAGCTAATATAGGAATATGATTATCTCTAGCTTAATAAATGATTGCAGCTATATATTAATATGTTTCTCTACAGTGAACATGGCAAAACTAAGAGTGCAGAAAGTTTCATGTAGACAAACGAAGCTGAAAATCAGCAACTATGGCCAAAAAAAACATCAGCAGTTGGCACCAATAGATTCACAAGGTAAAATTTTCTACTGTAAACAATAGAATTATAATTACATTTAATGCCAGTCTTCATTCGATTTTTGAGATACTAATATATATATATATATATAATAAATAAAGTTTGATATCTGTATTCGTTTCACAATATATGTAATATACAAATCAATATATATATATATCAAAATACAGTACAATTTATATAAATTATATTCTTTTAGAAGTACTTTCGACTATACACTTTGTAGTCTTTATCAACTATATAAACTATATAAACTATATAAACTATATAGTTGATAAAGACTACAAAGTGTATAGTCGAAAGTACTTCTAAAAGAATATAATTTATATAAATTGTACCGCATTTTGATATATATATATATTGATTTGTATATTACACACACATATATATTGATTTGTATATTACACACACACACACACATATATATATATATATATATATATATTAAACCCTACACTCCCAACACCGCTCATATACTGTACATGAGCGAAATGCCCAGGCGCCAGTTCTATTAATAAATAGAACAATATAACAAAATATATAATACAAAAATATTACTGAGACTCTATATTTAAGTTTATGTTCAGCTCAGCTCAGTGGGAGGCCATAGGCAGTTCATAAGATATGTGATAATAAATGAATAAAAGAAGAAATATTACAAAACATTTAATATAATGTAAATTCCTTTGTTAATTAATTGTATGATAGAGAATCATAATGTTTATTTGGTGCAGTCTATTAAAATATACTTTAAACTTAATTTTTTCCTTCATCCAAGTATAACATATATCAGCTTGCTATAATTATATTCCTAAACAATTCTATGACTTGGCATATCATAATCTAAACATCTACTTTAATGCCGATCAAGAAATAAACAATAAGATCTTAGGGAATTTTAACAAATACAGTTGAATTAAGTAAACTACATTGGGCCATAAATTATAATTCTAAAGTATGATAGAAATGTAATGAAACAAATTGACTAAAATATTTTACTGTGTTTCAATAATAAGATAATGACAGAAATAGGGTATTTTAATCTCATATCATCATCTCACAAATATACTGACTTGACACCCTTTCTAATACGTTTCTCAAGTGGCAAATGTTCTTTTATAATGTTTGGATTAAGAAAAACAATATTGTCAGACACTAGCAAATTTAATATTATAACTCTAAAATAATATATCTATTTTATAATAGATTTATGAAATGTGGAGATGTGGAAATGGAAACACAAATAACTCAAGACACAGTTCTTAAGATTTTAAAAAACTAAAACAAATCATTTATTACAATAAACAAGATAAATTTGGTTTAACATGATATTTACAATTGGACAATTTGTTTTACAGATTTTTAAATTATCAAATAAACTCTGAGCATCAGTTCGGGATTATCCCTACTATCAAAGCAAATTAATAACTAAACTTAAATATCCTGACTTCGAACACATGCTTTGCCTACATGTTTCATCTACATGACAATAAATAAATAACATATTATATTATTAGCACAAAAAATTCTTTTGAGAGGATATTACTACTGATTAACAAAATAAATCAAATTAATTATATTTGGCTCTCAACGAAACAACTTTCTCTAATTGACTAAATCAGCATTTCCCAACCTTTTTTTGGCTCGCGTACCACTTGGTAGTAAATCACGCTAAATTGTACCACTTCATAAAAATGATTGTATTTCGTAAAATTTGTTATTGCGAGTGTGTTATTTTATTTGCATTATAAATATTATAGGGTGACCATGTATGTATTCACATAAACTCACTGTAACATATTTATATGTATGTGTTTGTTCAAAGTTTCACATTTTTCCAAAAATAATTTATTAAAGATTACATTATTACATTAAAGGTTATTTGGTACATATTTTGTTCAAAGTGTTTTCTCATTCCTTCATTTGGTTATCCCGAATTTGAGTCTGTTTTCTCTTTTTTGGAGCATCTTGCTATTGGTTGAGCCATGGAGAGGATAAATCCAGCATGTCCCAAGTCATGGTAAAAATAACCTTAGGGGTTATCAGGCTCTCTCTTGTTCTTGTTTTCTTTATATTGTTCAGCATGAAGTTAATAGGATTAAAATTTTGATGATTAAATACGAGCTTACATCTAGTAATCCATAATAGATGATCAAGAATTAATGAGAGTCTAATTTCTGGGCATGATTCTTTTCTGATACATTCTTTCAAATTAAATAATTTAGATTGACTTGCCTTGATCCGACTCATTATTTATCTACTATTTTGTCATATTTCGTTTACTAATAAATGGTTTTAATAAAAGCACAAAATTATAAAAAAACAATTAGTATATTTTTTTATCATAATCAAATATTTTTATAAAATAAATTTAATGAGATCTTTGTGCTTGTTTGAACAACATAATTTTTTGAAATTTGGTTCAAAAGATACAGGTATATCCTTAAGTCTACAGCTGCTGTTCAATCTGTTTCAATACTTATTTTTTTAAAAAAATATATGAAGAAAAAGCTCTTCCTACTAATTCCATACTAGTAAACGGTAATAATAATTTAAGAGCTTTCTCAGAAAGTTGTTCATATTCTTTAATGTTTAACCAAAAATTAATTAGATTGTGTCGTTTGAATTCTACTTGTAAAGTTCTGTCACATGATAATTCTATTAAATTTTCTTTATCCTTTATTGATAATGATGTAGCTTTTTCTAAATTTTCTGCATAGAAGGGGTTTGAAATCCCATTATCATTTGTGTTTTCGGGTTTTGGAATATATTCCATGAAAGACAATTTTAATCCTGTTAAATGTGCTATTATATTTTCTCGTATATCTTGAGACAGACTAACCTTATTTTCAAACAAAAAAATATGTAGAGTTTCGAATACTTCCAGTTGATTGTTTTCAATACTTATATATATATATATAATATATATATATATATATATATATATATATATATATATATATATATATATATATATATATATATATATATATATATATATATATATATATATATTTACTGTTACCAAAAAATCTAATTTCTTAATCATACTTTCAATTTTATCATTAACATTAAAGATCGTTATTGACTGTACATATTAACAACTTTACTGTATAATATTAATTAAAATAATTTTTATGAATTATAGAAAAAAACGTTTCGATATTTTTATGATTTAATTTTTTTTTAATGTCCACCATTATTGATTATTTTTCGTGTACCACCAACCAGCAACTCGCGTACCACCAGTGGTACGCGTACCACAGATTGGGAAACACTGGACTAAATAATCACTTTCAATTACGTATACCTTTTATGCAAGCAACAAATCATGTTTATTCTGATGATTTGATGATTTATAACCTTTATTTAAATAAATACACTGTATTTTAAAATATTTATTCCCGTTTTAATCTCAATACTTTATACTTTATATTTAAATGAATGTAATGTATTTCAAAAGAAATTTATTTTTCATTTTAATTTCAATAATTCTATACTTTATATACGCGATATTATTTATATTACGCATGTGTGTGCACGTTCAAGCAGCAATAATATAAAACAATCTTTTCTATAAACTCTCCATTCATTAAGAAAATATCATACAATTATTTTATTTCGGACAATGTCGTAATTCATCAATAAAATATGACACTAATACTACATCGAGAATTAATCTAACAATTTATCTAGCCACATATTAACACAAAGCTATATTTTCATGATTATACATACTATACATTATAAGAGAAATCTACATGAGGAGAAGGTAAAATCTTACTGAACACTTCTACAACAATTCATCCGATTCTAAATATACTTTTGGTGTGGACTTTTTCCTCATCACCAAGAATCTAAGAAAAAACATCACATAACTTCCTAAGAATCATTTAATCATACTTCAACAATAACTCATCTATTTCTAAATACATTATTGGTGGGGATTTATTCCTCATCACCAGACTCTACTCATGGAAAATTATTATCATAGACTAAATAAGCAAATCTTTTATCCCTACAGACATTATAACGCAATCAGATTTCTTTCCATTCTCATAGCTTTTCTAAATATTGAACATTATAAATACACGCTGGCAGATAAATGCATACAGATAACATACTAATTCATTCAACTTAGCAGAATATGACAATGTCCGAAATTTATACATAAATTTATTCACAGACTGAACTTTATCAAACATATGTCATAATTGTGCAAAACAAACACACACCCGCGAACAAAAATATTATAAAATTACTCTAAATTACACACTATGCAGGCAACATGGTAATTAAATATTGCATTAAGGTATAACTTTTAATTCAGAATAAACTTTAGGTTACTTTTAAAATTTAATATTTATAATTATTACAAACTAACTTTCTTTCATATCTTGCAAACTATTTCTATTATACGTTCGTTGATTCAAAATTAAAATATTCTTACTTTGAGATAATAAAATATGCAATATAAATATAAACCTGTCTAATAATATATTTAAAAAAATATTTCTTTCTTTTACCTTCGTAAAAAAATAATAAGACTTATTTGATTACAATCAATTTTTACCAGCGTATTCCTCATTCAGATACACTTCAGAGACAGTCTCGCAAATCAAAATAACCCAAATTATAAATGAACATAATAATAAATAAGCCTATCTACCTATCATATACATTGATTATGACAAGCAATAAAAAAAATAAAGACACAAAGGTTATTAGTTTTGTAACTTAAAATAAAAGTTCACTTGCAAAGCTCAGTTCCAGATTTATGAAACAATATGGGACACATTCCAAACTGAATTTTAAACTAAAATAAACTGCTGTAGGATAACCAAACAAATGTAGTCGTGCTTAAATGGAACTCAGCATCATCAATGTTCATAACAAAGTTATTTAAGTTACTGTATCATACATAAGCAATCAATTTATCTTCGATTATGATGAGAATATAATAAATTCTTAATTACTGTTGGACTGGAATTATCTCACTTATTCTGTTGTAGTTCTAAATTGAATACGTAATTATTTTTAGTAGTTTATTGAATAGCATTTAATAATACTTTGTTTTATTTTCCATCTTTATCGAAGAGAACAAAAATTACCCACATTTCTATTCTTCTATTTGATTTAAACAGATATTTAATTTGAAGTAGCTAACATTTATTTCCTTCATTTAACATATGTATTATTTCCAGAAATATCAGACAAACAAATACTGTCATCTCTTTATGATGAATTTAAACATGGCATGATTTATCAAAATATGCATATCCTTACGTCTATGTTTAATTCTCACAAAAACATAACACTGAAAATAGTGAAGAATAAAAATATATTCTGTAAAATAGTTCTGCATGTGTTTTCCAGATATATTAAAGAACACACATTGGTCAATGATACAACAATAATATTCATGCAATTTATTCCTATTTAAAATGATAATTAAGTGAAGTAATGTAGACTGGACGTTATTAACATACATTTTAAAAGAGCAATAGTCATGAAGAGGTTAAATTCAAAATGTTTAAATTAAGGAGAATAAAATAAACTGAGAACCTTTTAAAATTTAAAACTGCATTCTTAAAGTAACTTGTCCCATAATAAATGTCGTGGGATTCTTTAGAAATTTTACTCCAAAGTCTTTTTAAAATCAATTTGACTTCAGCAACTGGTTTTACTTTCACAAAAATGAGCCACTGTTTTTGGCTACAATTACATTACATAATAAGCAAATTTTTCACTGGAGATCTTTGTTAAAAAGCACTCTTTAGCCAAGTTCATTTCCTTCCACCAGGTTACTCCCACACTTTTCTTCTATCTCAGCTAATTACATATTCAAAAAAAATATTTTCAAAAAAACATCACTTTGATTTTCTAGAATTAAAATCAAGATAAAAATAATAATAAAATAAATAGCTTTTACAAACTTGAAAGAAAAATGAATATTAATTAACTGTTATAGAGATGTCTGCCCATCCTTGCATATGTATTTAATGGATTATGTCCTGTACAGGTGGGATTCAGATTGACCTTTGGTCAACATGGGTGTGACAATAATCTCGACCTCAGGGTAGCCTTTGAGCATTCCATCATCAGATTTTCAATTGGATGGATGGTTGAAGAGTTGGAGTGTGGAGTAGATTGAAGCCTGTCCATTAAAGTATGAGGATTGTCTATCTTAATATCTATTTGAGCACTTATAGTAGATATGTGTAGAGATGATAATCTGGACCAACTGATGATTGCTGGTTTAGCATGAAATACGTATATTGGTGATTATTTATCTTTTCAACATATGTATGTTTAAGCGTATCAGTGTTATTAGATGGAGTGGAGAGTGTTGGGTTGTGTGAAAGTCTGTGCTCATACACTAATATTACATATATATAGACACAGGTATAAATAAGCCTATGTTTCAGTTACTAACTGTTAAATAAAAATGATTAATAATTTATTTAATTTGTAAAATAATCTATTGATTCAACTATCTCTTAATCATTGGAAAGAAATACATATTTTTTAAATTATTTAAGATAATTATTGTAATTTAAATGTTTTTATTGTGAATATACTATTGTCTGCTGTTATAAAAAGATAAAAATGAAATGAAAATGATGCAGTCATACATGCATACACATGTACTACAACCTAAATATTGAACTATCTTAACTAAATATAATTGAAATGGCTATTAATTGTTGACAAAAAGATAAGTATCAATGAATAAAGGATTTTTAAACTATTCAACTAATATTACAATAATATAAAATAACTTTGCATCTTTCTGACAAAATGTATTAATTCCATTAATAAACAACACTTCTTCCTTACATTAAATATCTCATTAACCACACTAATAATAATGAATACCTATAAAGTGGTCAATAAACTGCACAAGCAACCCATATGTAACCTTTAAACTATATCTAGCAAAAAAAAAATTAAAATTCTAAGACTATTTCATTTTTTTCATATAATATAACTATTTATTTAAGATACTTTGTATCTTAAACCCTTGTGCCCATTCAGATGGTCACTATATATATATATATATATATATATATATATATATATATACACATATATATTATACCGGTTCGCATATGTAACCTCGAAACACTGGCCTCTTAGGCAGAGAAGAACATACTCGGAGAGTATGTATGCCTAAACGATAGCTATAAAGTATATAACTAGCATTACATTTCTAGGACATAACTTCTTCTCGCCTGTTGAGTTCAACACCCAGTTCAAAGTACTTTTTTTTGTTTGTGTATAAACACGGGTACCAGCTATCTATCAAAAGAATAGATAATGCACTTTGAACAATGGCCACTAACCCAATGCCTAAGCATTCATGACTAGCTCAGCTATTTGTAATCATTAACAGATTATACATAATTAGTGGTGAAAGAAGTGATAAAAGATTTGTAAAAGAATTGATAAAAAGAGATTGATAAAAAGAATTGACCGACAAATAGAGTTTAATTTTAAAGACAATTTATTAACTAACATTAATTTACTAAATTTAAACATCTTGATAATTTAATATAATACACACACATTTTAAATTAACATTTCTAAACTAGTTTAAACATTCTTGTAGATTTTAATAGTAGAACACTGGTATTTATCTAATTTAACTAATAACACTGATATAATGATCATGCACATATTAACTCATATAGCATTCACAAATATAATAAAGCATTAATAGCATTTGAAACTTAAACACACATATCAATAGTTCATTTTATGTATGATATAGAGTTCATATAATTAGTCTCTTGGAGAATTTGCATGAATTAATGCAATGCAATGGCTATTACAGTATAAATGATAATAAGCAAATGTTTTACCTAGGATTTTGAACGTAGATTTAGAACTTTGTTTTCTTCTTGTTTGTTGCTTCTTCCAGCTGGCCAGGACATTTTCTTGATGAGTTTCCTTATTTTTCACGATTATTACTATTGGGGACAATTAGATATTGATGGATATTTCCAAGTTGTTAAATTGACATTATTTCAGGGGCAGATCTTGCTGTTTTCATCGGACATCAGGCTGTGGAGAAAATGTGCATCCACAAAATCTTCTCAGCACTGCATCTTGTTTCTGGATACCATTAACTTAACTGACTCAGTTAATTTCTGAACTCAACTTACTCAATTAATTTGTGAACTGAACACCTGTCCGATAAAAAAAGTCTATTTATACCTGCGACGTGTTGTCCTTGTAATATCTTCCGGAAAAATCTGTTGTTGAAATTCCAGTGATAATCCTTTGATAAACGTGTTTTGGAAGATTGTTTAATTAGTAATAGCCATGCAGAAGTAGTGTTTTATATTTTAATTAATAACCATTGCCGTTTTTTTAATGACAATCTTCTTTAACTTTCATTTATTTATAATAACGTTTATTACGCATACATTTATTTTATTATTGACAATCGCACATATATACGCACATTACCTAGTTTTAAGATTATTTTTTCTTTAATTCGAATGAGAAGATAATTGTATTTTTAAAACTTTAAATTATTTATATTTTACGAATACTAATAAGAAAACTCTTTACTTCCTTTTTATAAAACCTTTAGTTTAACTTTTCTAATGAAACACTGCTCTCCCTTTCTCATTAATTAATTGCAGCTTTTATTTCAAAAACTAATGATAGAAATCTATTTGATTCTTATTCTTTTTGAAAACAAACTATAATAAACTCTTCAACATTTAATTTTACATTTTTCTTTTATGAAAGATTATTTTAATATTTTTTTAGATAAAATTGTATGTGCCAATTTCAATATTGGTACATTACACCGCCCTCCCTTTGAGAGTAAAATGCATCCTTTTGACCATTTTATCTCTGACAACTTTAATTCTTAATTTATTATTTTTTTTATTTTATTGACATGTTATTTATTTGTTTAATTCGATCACTTTAATTAAACCTTTTATTTTATTCATTTATTTAATCCTATAATTGTTACTTTTAAATCATTCATTTAACCTATTTATTTAACTTGATTTTATTGATTTTTTTTCAACTGTTTATTTACAAGCATTTCTTCTTACTTAATATGTGCACAGGGAAAAAATATTTTATTCAATAAAACCTCCTTGTTATTATTCCTAAATTTCATTTAGTATTATTACCGCCTGTCCAGTGGTTGTTTTTCTCTTTTCACTAACCTCAATGACCTGGCATTATTTGTTCCTTTTTCTTCTATTCCCTGTGCTATCACAAGCATGTTATTACCATATTGCCAGTTGATGATATAGGGACCATCTTATATTGGCTGGAATTTCTTATATATTTGTTTTTCAGGATGATTCACCAGATGAACTCTCACCATGACCTCATTTCCCCTCCTGAATATGGCCTTATGTCTTCCCTGCCTCTTCTGCCATAGCCTGCCCATTTTTCTTAACCGGTTAAGTGCTTGCTTAGCATTTCTTCTCTGGTTGATTGGACTTATCCCCACTGGTAATTTATTTGCAAACGGATACAGAATATTTCTTCCAAAATATAGCCGAACAGGTTCGAATCCTGTAGTCTCATTTCTTGACCAGTTTATCATATTAATTATTCGTGATGTTTCTTTCACCCATTTGCGATGATCATCCTGTATATAAACCTGAAATAAACGCCCCAACTCCCTCATAACCCATTCACATGGATTAGACTGAGGGTTATGAATCGACATAAGTATATGTCTTATCCCATGCCTGTTCATCCATTTCTTCCATTCACTAGATATAAAGGGAGTTCCATGATCCGACAAATTTTGTCTGGAATTCCTACAGTTTTAAAGTATTGTTGCTCCAAAACTCGAATAGTTTGTCTTGCGTTAGCTTGAGCTACTGGATATGCCACTACCAGCTTCGAAAACACGTCATATGTTACCATGAAATACTTCATTTTATTGAATGGAGGCAGAGGTCCATAGAAGTCTATTGCTAGTAAGCTGTTCAGGCCTTGGGTGTATATAGGTGGCAGCGGCCCAACTCCTGATATATTAGCAGGCTTCGTTGCTGAACATATGGTACATCTACCAATCATGTCTGCAATATTGGCATTCATTCCTGACTAGTAAAACCAATGTCTCAGCCATCCTTCCACTTTATTTGCCCCATAAGGTCTGTAAGTGTTATGCGCATATTTAATTATTTCCTTTCTCATGGCGACCGAAAGAATAATGTGTGTTTTTTTTTGTAATACACGCTGTAAGAGTCATCCCTTTAAAAAATAGTGATTTCGGTCCCTCCACAGCAGTTTATTGGCTGTTTTCATTACAGGCTGCTTGCGTAAATACTCCATTATTTGTCTGCAATCATTATCTTCTTCTTGCTGCTCCTTTAATCTATGCAAATCATCTATCCCATTTCTTTTATATATTTTGGTGGCAGCTATATACGCTCTGTCGCAACTCCAGTGTTGTTCTTGAGTTAATGAATATCGGCTTAAAGTGTCTGCCACAATATTTTCCTTGTCACAACAGTAAGCCACTTTATAATTAAATTCTTGCAGGAATAAGCTCCACCTTACTAGCCTGCTATTATTCAAGAAGCTGTGATTAATAAATTTGAGGTTCTTATGGTCAGTGATTACTACCACTTCAGAGCCTACTAAATACTGCCTGAATTTCTTGAGTGCCCACACAATAACCAGGGCTTTCTTCTTGCTTACAGTGTAGTTCACTTCTGGTCCCTTTAGTAAATGGCTAATGAAATGAACTCTGTGCTGTCCCTTTTCCTGTATCTGAAATAGCATAGCCCCCAATCCAAACCCACTGCTGTCCGTTTGTACAAAGAATGGTTTGTCGAAATCGGGATACAACAGCATAACTTTATTTAAAAATCCTGTTTTCATGCTTTGAAAACTATGCTCATGCTGTTCATTCCACACGCATGATTTCCCTTTTTTTAATAACTGCAGTAACGGCTCCATGTGAAGTGAAAAATTTCTATAAAATCAATTATAGAAATTACAGAGTCTGAGAAAAGGTTTAATATGTTTTTTATTCCAGGGTGTGGGAAATTCCTGTATTGCTTGGATTTTTTCAGGATTAGGTAATATCCCTTTTTCTGTAATTATATGACCTAAAAACTTGACCTCACCAGTCATTATCTTACTCTTATTTAAATTAATTCAAATCCCCTTTTTCTCACACTCCCCCAGCAACATTTCTAAATGTGCAAAGTGCTCATCTATACTTTTCAATGCCACCATGATGTTGTCCACATACATTGTAACTAAATTTTTAATATCATCTGACAATACTTGATCCAGACATTGTATAAGCCCTCCCCCACTATTTTTTAGCCTGAAGGGAATCTGGTTAAAATTATATGCATGTCTGATATATTTAAATGCCGTATATTTCCTATCCTCTGGATGTGGTTTGATTTGCCAATAGCTGGCAGTTAAGTCGAACGTCAAAAATATTTTCTTATTTTGAAATTTCAATAACAATTCGCTCATAGGCAGCAGAGCATTAGTATCAGCTATTGTTATCTTATTTAACTGCTGTGCATCCAAACATAACCGAATTGATCCATCTTTTTTTTTACAGTTATGATGGGGTTATTGAAAGGAGATGAATATTTAGATGTAATTCCCCATTTAAGCATTTTGTGTATTTGTTCTTCTACTTCACGTCTATATTGATGAGGTATGGGATATGCACAGGCTTGATATTGAAACAGTAAGATTTGCCTTACCAATCTTAGTTTCACCTTGCCTGCCTGTTTCCTACCCTCATGCCTTATTTAAAACCCAAATTTCATCATATTGTGTGTGTACTGGGTATATTTACCGAAATCTCGCCTAAATTTATATGTATAATGGGGTGCCCGGGGTTTAATAATAATTAAAATTGTTTTTAAACGGTTTTATTTTCAAACCGTCGAGTATATATTACGTATATATGCTTGTACAATAAAGTTGGTCACAAATTCTCATCTACACACATACTGCGATAATATTTAAAAAAAATATCAAAATATTTTATTTAAAAGTTGTTTTTGAATCGATTTATTTGTGATGTTATTTCGTTATAATTATTTGTCTTTAAGAAATAATATCACTGAGAAATGTTTCTGGAAATTAAATTCAGAAATAGTGTTTGATAAATGTAAAGCGTTGTAAAATATTATTCAAAAACATGTCATCATTTTTAAATCAGTGAGGGTAGAGAAAGAACAATAGTAGCTAATTTTAATCATATTGGCGCCAGTAGATTTGATGAGATAAAACAGTGTTTACGAACAGATTTTAATTAGAAAATGTAATCCGTGTTTTTCAAATGTGTAATAATTAAAGAATGGATTTCATCACCGCAGGGTTAGATGGTAATCAAGGAGAGACTATAAATAGGGCTGATTGATTGTAATTAGATGATTAGACAGAGTTATTAATTAAGCTACCTGATCGTGACAGTAAATCCAGTTGTAAAATAGTTTAACCTCAGAATGTCGGGGTAACGGGGCAATCGCTGTCTTTCCTCGGGATCCTGCGCCTCGGCCGTCTGTCATTCAAAAATCTGATGTCCTGTCACCGTATCATGAAATCCAACTGAACCAGCCCTATGAAATGCTGCTCCTAAAATCTTCTAACTGCTGCTGCGGAACCATGAATCGAAGAAGACTCATAATTTTACTTAAGAACTTTGCTACAAGTTTGGAAATTCTCACGGACACAGTTAAAAGAACAAGGTAATTAAAATCAACCCGAGATCTCAGAAAACTTCGAGCTAAAGCTAACAATTTTGTATATTCTATAAATGTATTTATTTAAATGTTTTTCTAATGCATGCTGAATTTGTGCTTGGGTTGATCTTCTATTATATTTATAAATTTTTAATTTCAATGTGTTATTATGAAATGTATAATTAATTTCTTTAGACTAATGCGAGTTACGTAGGGAAGTTAAATGATGCGTGGTTGCCATCTTAGTTTATAAACCGCAAACACGCATTTCCCCCCCCCTTCCCATCGTTTCTATTTAAAAGTATCTCATATATATATTTCAAAGTATATTTTGCGTATAAAATTTTGTTAAATGAATAGTTATTTATCTTAAGTTTTGTTGAGAGTCTGCTGGCTATTCAAATATGAAAGTCGAGATCGAGCTATTTCTGTTCCGTAATTAACGAATTGCTCTTTATTTTATTAATTCTTATGAAAATTAAGCTGTGTTGCTAGTAAATATGCATGGGTGCTGGAATCCTCCTGTTGGCAAAGGTCACCATCGTTCGAATCTGTTTCCCCATATTTTATTCCACGGTTCCCAGTCATGTGCTAAAATGGCACATGGGAATTATTTCGCGTATGTCCACACAGTTACGAAGCTCCTGGGTGCGGGCCAGGCTTGAGCTGTGAGTGGGCTAGAGACGTCCCAAATAAAAGGCAGAATGCCTATCCAATGCCAAGACCTTTTGCCATCCTTGAAAGTTGCATACTCATAAACTGCACCCCTCCTCAGCATATACTCGCTAGCACCACCGTATATTTCCCTTTACTTATTAAAAGAATTCTATTCAAATGAATTTCAAATCCGTTCAGTGTAGCTCGATCTTATAATCTATTCGCGAGCGACTCTCGATCTCCATTTAAATCTCCAGTGATAAATGTTTAGAATATTTCAAACTCTATTAGACTTTACGTGACTCGCATATGCCTACCGTGTCAATATATGATAGACACTTTATCTAAACGAACCCAAGTACGAGGTATCAGCCATCTTGTTTGTTTATTATATAACTATCCAATTTGTATCGCTAAATTATTTTATTACCAAATTATTAAAATCTTATTTATAAATTTATTTCCTTTTCTCTATTTATTCGGGGTGCAATATAAATTACATAGTCCATTAAACTTATCTTTGGCACATCTATAAGTTATTGTTAAATTAACCTAGGGCTATTTTAGATTTAGAGTCTTTTGTTTTCTCCCTGATCACCGGCACCGGCATGAAATTATATTATTAGTAGCATCAAATGTGTTATCACATAGAGGGCGTTGTGGAGTTTGGACTTTGGATTCGAACTTGAGATTTCTGGG
Source organism: Epiperipatus broadwayi (assembly GCA_028023455.1). Classification (NCBI taxonomy): domain Eukaryota; kingdom Metazoa; phylum Onychophora; class Udeonychophora; order Euonychophora; family Peripatidae; genus Epiperipatus; species Epiperipatus broadwayi. The sequence continues at coordinate 1,726,576 of JAQFVV010012453.1, read as the reverse complement.
AGGTAACTCTCCTAGTGTTGAGTTCTATGTCCCGGGTTTAAATTCTACAGTGTGTTAGCGAGATAGACATGTTTTGACTGTTACATAGTATTTTTTTTTTCCGGGTCCATGGCGCTTTCAACGTGAGGCTTCGATTTAAACACCCACAAAACCCTGATAGTATTTAGTCCGTTTAATTACCCATTTCCTGTAGTTCAATATTGTGATTTATATTTTAAGATATTATTATATGTATTTTGTTTGACTCGGGCATTTGGACAATCACTTAGAGATTTCAGTTTAATGTAGTACGACACGAGCAATATATATGTAAACTTTTGTCAGCTCTGGTCGTATTATAAAAATATATGTGCACGAATTACTGTGCTAAATATGATTTCAAAATATAGTGCAAAATATATAGTTTGTATCGAATAAGATTTGTAAAAATAAAAATATATGATTGTCTAGTTGAATGTCCGGTGTCAAACGAAATAAGTAAGTTAAATATCCCTGGGGATGTTAATTGTATAGATGTTGCCACAGATGGCATTGCACCTCGAATAAATAGAGAAAAGAAATAAATGTTTACCACCCCAACCCCAACCCCCCACCCCACCCCGCTTGCATTCCGTCAGCCCACCCTTATAACTATAGATGTGCCAAAGATAGTTTATGGACTATGTAATTTATATTGCAATAAATAGAGAAAAGGAAATAAATTTATAAATAAGATTTTAATAATTTGGTAATAAAATAATTTAGCGATACAAATTGGATAGTTATATAATAAACAAACAAGATGACTGATACCTTGTACTTTTCTTTAGATAAAGCTGTCTATCTGATATCATTGACACGGTAGGCATATGCGAGTCACGTAAAGTCAATAGAGTTTGAAATATTCTAAACATTTATCACTGGAGATTTAAATGGAGATCGAGAGTCGCTCGCGAATAGATTATAAGATCGAGCTACACTGAACGGATTTGAAATTCATTTGAATAGAATTCTTTTAATAAGTAAAGGGAAATATACGGTGGTGCTAGCGAGTATATGCTGAGGAGGGGTGCAGTTTATGAGTATGCAACTTTCAAGGATGGCAAAAGGTCTTGGCATTGGATAGGCATTCTGCCTTTTATTTGGGACGTCTCTAGCCCACTCACAGCTCAAGCCTGGCCCGCACCCAGGAGCTTCGTAACTGTGTGGACATACGCGAAATAATTCCCATGTGCCATTTTAGCACATGACTGGGAACCGTGGAATAAAATATGGGGAAACAGATTCGAACGAAGGTGACCTTTGCCAACGGGAGGATTCCAGCACCCATGCATATTTACTAGCAACACAGCTTAATTTTCATAAGAATTAATAAAATAAAGAGCAATTCGTTAATTAAGGAACAGAAATAGCTCGATCTCGACTTTCATATTTGAATAGCCAGCAGACTCTCAACAAAACTTAAGATAAATAACTATTCATTTAACAAAATTTTATACGCAAAATATACTTTGAAATATATATATGAGATACTTTTAAATAGAAACGATGGGAAGGGGGGGAAATGCATGTTTGTGGTTTATAAACTAAGATGGCAACCATGCATCATTTAACTTCCCTACGTAACTCGCATTAGTCTAAAGAAATTAATTATACCTTTCATAATAACACATTGAAATTAAAAATTTATAAATATAATAGAAGATCAACCCAAGCACAAATTCAGCATGCATTAGAAAAACATTTAGATAAATACATTTATAGAATATACAAAATTGTTAGCTTTAGCTCGAAGTTTTCCGAGATCTCGGGTTGATTTTAATTACCTTGTTCTTTTAACTGTGTCCGTGAGAATTTCCAAACTTGTAGCAAAGTTCTTAAGTAAAATTATGAGTCTTCTTCGATTCATGGTTCCGCAGCAGCAGTTAGAAGATTTTAGGAGCAGCATTTCATAGGGCTGGTTCAGTTGGATTTCATGATACGGTGACAGGACATCAGATTTTGAATGACGGACGGCCGAGGCGCAGGATCCCGAGGAAAGACAGCGATTGCCCCGTTACCCCGACATTCTGAGGTTAAACTATTTTACAACTGGATTTACTGTCACGATCAGGTAGCTTAATTAATAACTCTGTCTAATCATCTAATTACAATCAATCAGCCCTATTTATAGTCTCTCCTTGATTACCATCTAACCCTGCGGTGATGAAATCCATTCTTTAATTATTACACATTTGAAAAACACGGATTACATTTTCTAATTAAAATCTGTTCGTAAACACTGTTTTATCTCATCAAATCTACTGGCGCCAATATGATTAAAATTAGCTACTATTGTTCTTTCTCTACCCTCACTGATTTAAAAATGATGACATGTTTTTGAATAATATTTTACAACGCTTTACATTTATCAAACACTATTTCTGAATTTAATTTCCAGAAACATTTCTCAGTGATATTATTTCTTAAAGACAAATAATTATAACGAAATAACATCACAAATAAATCGATTCAAAAACAACTTTTAAATAAAATATTTTGATATTTTTTTAAATATTATCGCAGTATGTGTGTAGATGAGAATATGTGACCTACTTTATTGTACAAGCATATATACGTAATATATACTCGACGGTTTGAAAATAAAACCGTTTAAAAACAATTTTAATTATTATTAAACCCCGGGCACCCCATTATACATATAAATTTAGGCGGGATTTCGGTAAATATACCCAGTACACACACAATACGATGAAATTAAAGTTTTAAATAAGGCATGAGGGTAGGAAACAGGCAGGCAAGGCGAAACTAAGATTGGTAAGGCAAATCTTACTGTTTCAATATGGTTGGTCTTTCATAAGCATTATCCTGTGTTCATACCCTTGGATTACCCCTGGAACCTCAGAAAATATGCTTTCATATCTATTGAATAGTTTCTTCAGTTGGTCTCTTTGATTGTCATTTATGCATTTTGACTCATCCATCTTTCCCCCTATCTCTATTTCCATTACTGCAGTTTGTGCATCACTCTGTTTATTTATTTCATCCTTTTGGTGTTTTATGAACAGAATTATTATGATGTTTTATTCTGCCCGACTTCATTTATAATCCAATACACAGCCTGTTTTGTACATAAAATCCGAGCCTAATATAACCTCGTGAATCAGTCACTCCAAAATTAACAGCATGTGCATATATTCTCCCTCTGCCATGTGTAATTTCACTTATGCCTGTTTGGATGCCAACTTCACCTTCTTACCATTAGCCAACAATGTCATATACTTTTTTTAACTTCACCTTCTTACCATTTCCGGGTCAATGTCACTTATTTTATTAAACATTTCCTGTGACATTACCGATACCTGACACCCAAAATCAAACAATGCACTAGTTGCAATCCCCCTATCTTTATCTTTATCTTTGGACAGCTCTGAGGTGCCATTACGGGTGTGCTCTCTTCTCTACTACAAACCAGATTTGCTACTTGTGTACAATCAACTTCTGTGTTTTCATCCTCTTCCTGACCATCCACCATCCCCATATTGTTGTCCAATGCCATTCATATTTCAGCCATATGCTCTACTGTTTGTTTGCCAATCATTATTTGTTCCACCTTCTTAGGTAAACCACACCTAACTATACGCATAATATGCTGCTCCGATAATTTGTATGCTGTGATTGATCTCAATTTCACTACTTGTCTACAAAAAATGTAATAAATAACTTCCCCATCTGCCACCTGTCTTGCTCTACTTGAAACTATTTTTTCCTGTAACTTCTCCTGGCAATAGTTTGCCAACAATGAACACTTGTATTCACCGAATGTTGCCAGATTTACATGTAATGAATTCCACCAAAGCTGAGCTTCTCCCTGTATGTGACTGCAAGCTAAGGCAATTCTTGCTCCCTCGCTTAAACTATTCAAGGTGCAATAACATTCCAAACTCTCTAAGTGATCACTCAGATTCTCCTTTCTGTTCCCTGAGAATGCTTTTATTTTTAGAAGCTGATTTACTGCCTTCATTCTATGTATGTGCACCCCTGATTTTCCATTCTTATGTTCTCTTTCTAATGCCTCTACCCTTTCTCTTAATTTCTCCAGCTTATATCTTTTCTCATTTTGAAACCATATATTATATTTTTTATTTTTTTTTATTTTTTTTTCAACTAGCGCTTATGGTAAACTAAATTTACTATACAACTTATTTATTTATTTCTTACTAAAATGGAAACACATGCTGACCACCACTTTTGTCCATTTTTCTACCTGATCCTAAAGCTTCAGCTCCGCCCATAACACCCAATTGTCTCTGATTTGATAACATAAATGTCAAAATCTCTTTTCATTTAAAGAAAAAAAAAATTTCGGTCAATTCTTTTTTTTTAAATTAAAACACTTTTACATACATAATTTAGCTTTTGTATAAAAATTTTTGCAAACAAGAAACAAAATATTTAATTACTATTGTTTCTTAGGTCCAGCCCCAAGTTAGGTAAAGCCATTTATACAAGGTTCGAATATGTAACTCTGAATCACCGGCCTCTTAGGCAGAGAAAAACATACTTGGAGAGTATGTATGCCCAAACGATAGCTATAAAGTATATAGCTAGTGTTACATTTCCAGGACATAACTTCTTCTCGACTGTTGAGTTCAACACCAAGTTCAAACTACTTTTTTGTTTGTGTATAAACACGGCCACCAGCTATCTATCAGAAGAATAGATAATGCACTTTGAACAATGGCCACTAACCCAACGCCTAAGCATTCATGACTAGCTCAGCTATTTATAATCATTAACAGATTATACATAATTAGTGGTGAAAGAATTGATAAAAGATTTGTAAAAGAATTGATAAAAAGAGATTGATAAAAAGAATTGACCGACAAATAGAGTTTAATTTTAAAGACAATTTATTAACTAACATTAATTTACTAAATTTAAACATATTGATAATTTAATATAATACACACACATTTTAAATTAACATTTCTAAACTAGTTTAAACATTCTTGTAGATTTTAATAATAGAACACTGGTATTTATCTAATTTAACTAATAACACTGATATAATGATCACGCACATATTAACTCATGTAGCATTCACAAATATAATAATAAAGCATTAATAGCATTTGAAACTTAAACACACATATCAATAGTTCATTTTATGTATGATATAGAGTTCATATAATTATTCTCTTGGAGGATTCGCACAAATTAATGCAATGCAATGGCTATTACAGTATAAACAAAAATAAGCAAATGTTTTACCTAGGATTTTGAATGTAGATTTAGAACTTTGTTTTCTTCTTGTTTGTTGCTTCTTCCAGCCTGCTGGGATGTTTCCTTCATGAGTTTCATTATTTTTCACGATTATTACTATTGGAGACAATTAGATACTGATGGAGATTTCCAAGTTGTTAAGTTGACATTATTTCACAGGCAGATCTTGCTGTTCTCATCGGACATCAGGCTGTGGAGAAAACATGCATTCTTAAAATATTCTCAGCACTGCATTTTGTTTCTGGATACCATTAATTTAACTGACTCAGTTAATTTCTGAACTCAACTTGCTCAATGAATTTGTGAACTGAACACCTGTCCGATAAAAAAAGTCTATTTATACCTGTGACGTGTTGTCCTTGTAATATCTTCTGGAAAAATCTGTTGTTGAAATTCCAGTGATAATCCTTTGATAAACGTGTTTTGGAAGATTGTTTAATTAGTAATAGCCATGCAGAAGTGTTGTTTTATATTTTAATTAATAACCATTGCCGATTTTTTTTTAATGTTAATCTTCTTTAACTTTCATTTATTTATGATAACATTTATTACGCATACATTTATTCTATTATTGACAATCGCATATATATATGCACATTACTAGTTTTAAAATTATTTTTTCTTTAATTCGAATGAAAAGATATTTATATTTTTTAAACTTTAAATTATTTACATTTTACGAATACTAATAAAAAACTCTTTACTTCCTTTTTATGAAACCTTTACTTTAACTTTTCTAACGAAACACCCCTCTCTCCTTCTGATTAATGAATTGCAGCTTTTATTTCAAAAACTAATGATAGAAAGCTATTTGATTCTTATTCTTTCGAAAACAAACTGTAATAAACTCTTCAACATTTAATTTTAAGTTTTTCTTTTATGAAAGATTATTTTAATAATTTTTTAGATAAAATTATATGTGCCAGTTTCAATATTGTTACAATATATATATATATATATATATATATATATATATTGTACTGGTCGGTTTTGTCTGTTCATATAACAAGATCTAGCATCTAGGCAAAAGTACCTCTAGTCCAATCATGCACAAGATACATATGTCAGGAACACTCATGAACTCTGCCCTATTTGCCTATTTTCCAGATCTACCAACTTATGAGCAACAATTCCAATGAAGCTGATCTAATTTATTTCTGCCCACCGGCATCACAAAGTCGTGACACAAAAAGACTCTTATTTGAACTTTATTCATGCATAGAATATTATTGTTAGAGATTTTCGATCATCTAGTAAATTAAACCTTTTATATGACATCAAAATTATTTCTATTCAATAAATGAAACAATGACTTAGATATTTAGTAATATGTATAAGATTTATTAAGTTAACTTGAGATATATAAATATATAATTGATTGCAAACATTATTTGTGTTAAAATGTAAAGAAAATGGGTATTTATCTCCCTTAGATGACATTAACCTCTCTTACAATGGTATAAAACGAACGTATTTAATCAGAAATTACACATAATTTATGGCTTTGTTCTAATGCGGCTATTTATATGTCAATAATTTGCAGATTGTATGGGATACCTAAGATTTTTAATAATAGCGCTAGACTACAGTTACTTAAGGTTCTTCGAATCCACCATTAATAAAACAACAGTACTTGAACCAACACATAAGTTTATTGAATTTGATGGCAAACAGCAATTATGTTTAAGTAATAAAATAGCATTCACGTTTGCGAAATAAGAGCATATGTGGGAAGCTAATTTAAAAAATAATAATTATGGCAGAAATATTGTATCTGAAAGTGTGAATGAAACATAAAAAATGGCAATCCATTTAGCATAATCATAACAGTATGGTTTAGGAGCATTGATAGGCTTTAACAAGAATAAAATATGGGAGAGTGGTATGTCTATGATGGCAATGAAGAGATCTATTCTGAGATCCAAAAAGGTGCTTCAATTCACAGTTAATGAAGGCGACTCTTTGCAAATGTTGGCAGGGTTGGGTCATAAACAACGAAGAACACACTTTATTGAATTGACATAGGCTGGACTTTTGTCAGAGCGAACCCTATGCAATAATATCTAGCGCTGAAGAAGTCTGAAGGGGTTTTCCAAACCTTGTCCTTGGTATTGGAAGTAAAAATGAATGAAGCATAAATATATATAAAACGAAAGGCTGGTATACATATAAAGCTTGCATTAATATAAATGTATAAACTTAACTATGAAATAAAGAATTATCGCCTATCTTTATTGATAAAAACCCAGAACCAGTATGATTTAAGTTACCACATGGATATGGAAGAATTACATTTAATGCTAATCTAATAGCTTATAGAACTAGAATATCTCCCCCCTTTATATTACTTTAAATTACACATAAACTTCCCACAACGTATAACTAATATAAATCTATGGTTTTCAATGCTTTAATAAAGAAATAATTTACATATTATTCAAGATATTCAAAAATAACATTGCACAGTAATTATCAGATTCTGATTTTATTTCCCCAGACTTGCAGGCACCTACTATAATAAGAATAACAAATTTGTTTTAAAAAAATACTAGATTAAATACCCTCTGAAAAGTAAGGAAGGTTTCTTTTTTTATAAAAAAAAATAGCGTAAGCATTTGCGATTCTGGGGTAAATTATCGACATATAATTTAGTATATGAAAATATAAAATATAATAATGAAAATAAAATATTGCCGCATAGATGTGAAATTAAGAACTAATAATTATTCAGGAGAGGTTTAATGTAGGAGAGATTTCAGCTAAGTTATATAGAGAGAACAAGGTACAATTGACTAAAAGGTAAGAATTTTACAAATTAATTCATACTTAATATTAAATTTTACAAATAAAAAAACAGGCTTTACAAAATGTTTAACGAAACAGATAGGTGAAATTTAAAATTGTTCACGGTAACTTTAAGAGTCTAGCAGCATTTGAAATGATTATCTCTTTACAAACTTGGCTGTTCTTTTGATGGTTTTCAGATTTCCCTCAGAGAACTAGATCTAGCTTGATGAGCATTATTATTGAGGCAGGTAATAAGTTCAGTATTTAACAAACAGGCATATAATTATAGTCTATGAGTATCGGTATCCATGGGCACAGATTTCAGGGAAGGCCATCTCGAATGGTGAGAAAGGTGAAGTGGATTCACTCATGACACATTGAAATTAACGAACGCAAATTTACTTGGTAACTGCCCTCCTTGACAGTCTTAGTTCCTCTGTCTAATTAATTCGTAATTATCCCATGCCTTGGTATTTTTGGAATCCTTTTCTGATTGGTCATTGCTAATCATTGTCTTTAACCTAATCTCCAAAAGAATTTCTATACAAACTTTTACCCATTGTGATGGAAGATGCCATTGTTAGATAAATATTCAACTGAAATTAATTTGATAAAAATGTTGGTAACAAAAGTAAATCAATTAAGTTTAGTTTCTAATTTTGATTTTAAAGAAACTTTTAATTAAAGTTATGTTAGAATATTATACAAGATTACGCTTCTCACCTTTAATTAATTTTGACTAATTACAATCGCATCTTCCATATTGGATTTAAAAGAAAAGTAGAGTTTAATAGCAAAAATAATTTAAAAACAAAATTTTATAGCATGACATATAACAAACTTTTTCTAGTAATTATTTGCTCAGTACGTTTGTCTCTACAATATCTATGTATAAGAGCTGCAGTCAATAAATAATTACTATAACTTTTATAACATAAATTAGAAAAAAATACAGAAAATATAATATATTTTGATATTACAGCTTGTCATATTTAATCCTGCGTATACATATTTTTAAATGCTATATTTATTACTTTTATTTTTTTTGTGTGTGTATTTAAATTCAGATATTTATGCATATATCTTCATTAATAAGTATGTTAGTAACTAATAATAAAAAAAAAGGGACAAAAATGTGTTAGTGAATGGAATATATACGCAAGAATAGGGTTTGAATTTAGCTTGGTAGCAGAAGATTTGTGGTGGGCTGTGAAGCATAATCTGAATCTCAGATTCTGCTTCAATATATATATATATATATATATATATATTAACCATCCTGGTTGGCACCATGAAGAAATGTGAGAGGTTCACATTGTGCCAATAGTGATCAGGGATAACTATTACGAGAAAAATGAATTGTGATATAACTTTGTATTTTAATTTTGATAATAAATTATCAGGACCTGAGTTGAGGTGTAACAACAATTAAAATTTTATTTTATGTGTGTCTGGTAGTGTGAGAGAAAGTTGAACAATATCAGGAATTGTTGGTATGAGAGCTAAATTAGTAGAAATGTTTATCTGTAAGGCTATAACAGGTGTTTGTTCATTGGTTTGCTAACTCACTGTCTATTCCCATTCCAAAATCTAACTTATATGTGGGTGCATGTCCATTTTACTTTATCTCACACTTCATTCATATTTTTAATTATTACTCATAATATCCAATTTGTAATAGCAATATTTATTTGCCATGGAAACTGTCAATAACTCATTCATCAATAGACATCTGTATTAATGGAAAGACAGATACACACATACATTAATTAATATGATTTTTTTTTATTATTTATTAATTATTTTTTACATAAAATCTTACATTTAAAATTGTAAAAGTTATTTATTTATTTGTTATTGGTTAGCGTTTAAAAATGTAATATTTTCCCCCAAATATTTTGTTACTAAATTTTTTTTACAAGTGAGAAATTTTTGCATATTGCCAAACTCATTATAACTAAAAAAAACTAGGCAAGGCTAAGCATAAGAATGGAAAAAAGCAGAGAAGAAAGACAGAATGGTTATGGAAAGTGGAATAATTTTCTAAAAAGATAAAAAAATAAGTGAACTAAATATTGTGAAAATTCTCTACTATTCCTTAGGTATGGATAAAGTTCTCACATACTACTCAGAATAGGGTTGTACATGAAAGGCTAAATTTTAAAAAGGTACATAGCTCTAATTTTTATCAGCTAATAATTTAGACTGACTTTATTCAAATGCATGGATATTATAACATTTTCATTAAAATGATTTATTATAAATTACTTATGATGAGTAAAATAATGTTGGTATTATGTAAATTAATAACAGTAAGAATAACTAAGAAGCAAATTACTCTGAACTATTTAATGAAACAGTTTACTGATTCTTGGTTGACAAATTTTATGTTATTATTATATAAAATAAAGTTAAAATGGAAAAGATATCTATTCTAACCCCATACATTATTGGAATAGTCATAAATATTCCTACCTATAGATTATAGTAGATAGATAAATACAATGCTTAATTTAATTTATTATTGTTATTTACTTATATGCCTAATCTCCTCTAGAACGTCTCGGAGATTTTGGTATAAATTATACCAAATCGGTAATATATTTTTTTTGGTATTATGTTAAAAAAATGGATATTCTCGTGCTGATATTATTAGTTCAAATTAAATACTTTAATATTATGCATTGGTTAATAAGAATAGATAGACGCCTAGAGATATTTATGCCAGTATGCAGAAAAGTTAAACTTACTTGACAGTATTGACTTTAAGTTGAAATTCAATATTCATAATTCTCCCAAGTAATAGATTTGTTTAAATTTAATTACTGTTAATATGACATTTTATTGTTTGATGTGATTTAGAAATCATTTTATATATGATCGTATATTCACATGTGTGTGCACTGTCGTGAGCTATTTTACCAAAGTTATAAATTGCTTTTCTATCAGTTTCAGTTTGGAGCCATATGTTAAAGGAAGATAAAGAATTAAGAGTTTGTCTGCTTATAGATTTCTTTATATATGAAATGCGTTGAGTACATTTGGATGAAGAAGCGATCGAAGGGATGATTTTTCTATGTGGATTGAGCAATACTCTCCTTGGTTACTTATTTGTTGAGCCGACGGTGGTGGTAGATTCCTGATTTAATAATATATGCTAAGATATTTGTATTTCCTAAATGAAGTGGCCAAATGCCTCATTTATTGATGATAAGTCAGCTGTGTTCCACAATAATTGTGTTCCAAAGGTAGGTAGATAACTATTAAAGAGTTAACTTTGAATTTGGAGTTTCGGTTAACTCTCACACACGTGCATATATGTAAATATCAATTTATTGTTATTTCTCTCTCCTTCTCCATTCCAAATCATCAGGCAATATATGCTAGTTATATCAAATAAATATTTTTATGGATTTCTGTAAGATGCTTGAAATAGACTATTGTTTTAGTGATTGACTTATTGCAACACCCTTATTGTGAAGTTTATTTGTTCTGCAAGTAAATTAATAGAAATTATAATTTATAAATATGTTGGATTTGTAATTTTTTTTTAAAGGCACACACATTCGGAAATATAGTGAATATAGAGATATTGAGGAAGACCATCATTATAATTATTAGGTATAAATACTTAGTCAAATCATATCACCTATATTATCAATGTTTCATTTGTTATCATTATTAACAATTCATCCTCTGGTATGAATATAGTATTAAATTAGGAAATTTTACTTTATCTAATGCAAAAAGTAATAAAACTGTCACTTAGATTTATATAGCAGATATTACCCTACAGATATTTCGATATAATTATAACATAAGTTGATTCTTTGGTACTGTTTGTCTTAGCTTTCTAAGAAGCCAATAGATGTCTTAACATTAGATTGCAAATGTATAAGTTTCTTTTATTATTTATTGTTGCTAAATAAGCAAATAGAGTGATAAATGTAAATAAGATAATAAATTGGAGGAAGTGTCTTCAAATATTAAGTGTATAAAATTATATAAGTTAATGTTACTTAATCAAATCTGTGTTTAATGTAAAGATAATTATAAGATTGTCATAGATGTTTGTGGAAAGATATGTCTTATAATACTTTTTTTTTTAAAAATAAAATTCCCTCTGAATTGTTTTATCATATACGTTCGTTTGACCATTTCCACACACATATGTTCAACATAAAATAACTAGAATATGAGTTGATTGATCCAAACACTGTAAATGCTAAGAATAAATCATACATTGCATCAATTGTATCACTTGTCAGTATAACATTATATGCCATTTATTTAAACAATACAGATTTAATAGATCCTAACATTGTAATGCCAAATTATGATTTTACCCTGCTTAGAATAGATGATGATATGAAGTAAAAATGTACCTGACCCTTGTCATTGTCTATACTTTATTTCTTGTAATGATTATTAATTTCACAATAGCCCTTATTACTTAATAGTCACATTGTATTAGGATTGATTTGTTGTTTACAGAGCAGAGCCCTGAGATTAGTGCATCATTTAAAAAATATTAATAGATCTGTTCAATCTAAATTAAATGCTGGTAGATTGAGTATTATTGTAGTGATGCCAAGCATACTAGATGAGTGGCATGAGTGGTCTAGCATGCTCATGGATGGTGAGAAAAGTGAATATGTCATAATTTGAGTTAATTTATAAATTGCTTTATTTTGATAACTTAGAAGATGCTTATAATATAATTAAATCAATATTACATAATTATTGGTTATAAATGCTTATCTCATTCCCATTTACATACTAGATGAATTCGATACCCTATAACCACCAAATGAGCTAAGCTATAGAGTAGTAGTATCATAAGTGTCTTATTAATAGGTAGAGATGTAATTTAAATGATTAAATTTATTCTATCTTCTACAGAGTTGGCACCTACACATTTATTTGTACATAAAGTGAGATAAGAGAAAAGAGTAGAGGTTAGGCTGCAAAAAGGAGTTTGCTATTAACTGAAAGGAGACCCTTTGATTCATCTTGGATGCCTTAAAGGAACTGAGCAGGGCAAATTCCTAATGTACACTCCATACTTTTTTGTCTTTGCAGCTGTTATTACTATGTGATTATTCATATAGTATAAGAACATGGATGGGCTGCTCACCAACATGCATTAGCTAGTGTGGTGAGTTTATTGGATTTTTACCTCCAAGTTTAAGAATATTTTTTCTAATATATATAATCATGACAGACAAAAATAAATCATGGACCTTATCCTCAGGAGGCTGTAAAGTCACCAAACAAAGCAGTGGTTGGTGGCCAAAGGTGGAGAGTGCTAAGAATCCCCTGATTGTGGACTCAGGCTGCCATTTGATGGTGACTTTTTATTTAGGTACTTTCAACTGCAGATCACTTTCAAGTAAAGGAAGATTGCAAGAGTTAGAAGAAGAACTATCTTATATTAAATGGGACATTATTGGACTTTGTGAAGTTAGAAAAAAAGGTGAAGAAACAATTGATTTAAAAAGTGGACATATACACTAACATAAAGGCACAAATATTGAAAATACAAGTGGAGTAGGATTCATTATAAATAAAAAATGGAAGAATAACATTGTGGAAATTGATGGTGTATCAGATAGAGTGGCAAGATTAGTTTTACAACTTAATAGCAGATACCAAATGCAGATAATTCAGGTTTATGCCCCAACAAGTTCTCACAGTGATGAAGTTATAGAAGATTTTTATATGGATGTACAAAAACTTTTCATCAGAGTAAACAACATTTTAAAATTATTATGGGAGACTTTAATGCTAGAATTGGTAAACAAATGAAAGATAAAAATTCTGTAGGCAATTTTGGCAATGGTAATAGAAATGAGAGAGGACATAGACTTGTGGAGTTTGCAAAAAAAGAAAACTTTATTTTATGAATTTTTTTTGATAAAAAAATGTTAAAAGGAAATGGACATGGAAGCATCCAAATGAAGGTACTGCAGAATTGGATTATATTTTGAGTAACAGAAATTATATATTTCAAGATTGTAATGTTCTTAATAAATTTAACACAGGAAGTGATCATCGATTAGTAAGATATATGATACATATTAATGCAAAACTGGAGAGACAAAAATTATTAAGGAAAACAATATTTACAGTCGATATTCGTAATCTTCAGAAACATTCTAATGAATTTAAATTAGAACTTGCAAATTGGTTCAAGTATTAGTAGATTTTGAACATGATTCAGATTTGAATGACATTAATAGGAAAATAAGTGAATAACTTTTAAAAACTGCAACAAAGAAAGCTGGTAGAAAAAAGCAACAATTGACCAATAAAATTTCTACTGAGACTAGAGAATTTATGAAGTAAAGAAGGAATATGAGAATATACAACAATGTATGCATTAAAAAGATTGAATATTTCGAATTTTGTAAAATGGTGTGGAAAAGAGTTGAAAATGATATGAGAAAGAATAATTGTGAACTAGCAAGGAAAGCTGTAGAAGAGAATAAAAGTTTAAAGAGTTTAAAACATTTTGGAATTGGTAGGAAATTTATATCTGCAATAAGAAAAAAAGATGGCATTATTACTAAAAAAGGAGATGACATCATGAAATGTGTAGAAGACTTCTATCAAGAATTATATAGTAATAAAGAACAAATGCCTCCTATACCTATTATATCTTCCGAATTGCCCAGAATTTTGAATGACGAAGTGAGACATGCAATTATATTTATGAAAAAAGGGAAGGCTCCAGCTAATGATGGAATTATAATTGATATATTAAAAGAAGCAGGAGAAGAAATAGAAAATGTTTTAGCAAAATTATATACCAAATGTCTAAATGATAAAGATGTACCAGATGCTTGGAAGAATGCAGTAATAATATTAATATTTAAAAAAGGTGATAAAGAGGTTACAATATATATATTATAATAGTAACTTTTAGTTATATATATATATATATATATATATATATATTATAATAGTAACTTTTAGTTATTATTATTGGTCTAACATGCTTTTATCTCTAATGAAATTATTTATACATATAACATTTATTTGACTATTTTATTATGTATACATATATATACTATTTATATATACATGTGAGCTTTAAATAATACATACCTTAAGTTTTTGAGTAAATGCCAGATTTGAAGTTGAAAATAATTACTTATATATATATATATATATATATATATATAAGTAATTATTTTAATATATATATATATATATATATATATATATATTAAAACAATTAAGCATGAACTTGTAACAACACACGAGCAGATTGATTTGTTCTCTTGTTATTAAAGAGAACAAAATCATTTCTCTTTAAATAACTTTTTCTTTTATCAATACTACTATTCAATGATTGGAATTTAAATATTAACTTTTCCAAATTAAGATAATCTGTGGAATAAAAGTCTGCAAAGAAAATATTTTAATTTTCTATTAAATCTTAAAGGAATAGCAATATAAAAGAAAAGAATGTCTGTTTAAGTTTTTTGGAAACAACGTTGTTTTAACACTTGCGTTATTCTTCAGATATATATAAATTTAAGATATATATATATATATATAGGATAAAACAAGGTGCTTTGAGTACAACAGCTTTGTATCATAATGGATTCGAAATCAACCTTGCATGCTATTTTAAAATATTTTGAAATATTGGATATATAGAACATCTAATGATAATAGAAAAATGGAGAATAAGAACATCTACATTCGAAGAATATTTACTTTATTTCATATCAATCAAGTCATTGGATATTATTAACAGTTTATCAATTAAGGATAAATAAAATCATCATTATACCAATGAATTAATAATATATTTTGTAAAAGATCTTCATTAGGATGATGAATTATAAACTTCAATATCAACTCTCAACTCTGGAAAATAAGTTTTCTTTATTATATATATATATATATATATATATATTATAGTAATGCTTATATTATTTTAATATGTTTATTATTATTATTATTATTATTATTATTATTATTATCTTTATTTCAAATTTGGCATCACATCCTTATATCTTGGTAGGAAAATTATATTTAATATTAAATATAATTAATTGAAAGCTTGACATAATTCATCAAATTATAAAGAATAATTATTTAATAGATATTTTAAACAGGTTTATATTGTATTTACTACATAATATCGTAAATGTTTAATGTATTTTATTTATCAAAAATACATATAATATATAAGTTATACAATTGTAAATAGTACTTATTTATTAGTTATTATGAAACATATAAATAAGAATGGTAAATAAATTAATAAGTTACATAAATTATTAATTTTTGAATACAGATATTGTTTTTATATATCTGTTAATTTAAACTATTTTCTTTAATTTTTGAAAGTTTATTATAGTATTGAATTTTACCATAGGGTATTAAATAAGAATATTATTTATTAATATTTTTAAAATGGTAAAATTCATCCGTATTTAATTATTAATATTTTATTATCTATTATATTATATTTTTTATTGTTTATTAAATATTGATTTATTAACTTGTTCACTTTGTCTAATCATTATTAAATTATATTATATATGTGCTAGTATTATAAATATCATATGAATATCAATTATAATTAATACTTATATAAAGGCATTTTAAATAATAACTTGTTATGAAATTATCCCTGAAAAGAGCTAATTGCAAATTCTCTGTGAGTTTGAATATTGTGGCATAATGGTGGCTGAAATTGGGATGAAATATGGATGAACTAGTCTAAATTATATTAAAACTTATTTAAAGATTATTGAGCTAGCATAATAAAGATAGATTTAATCATGGACTTAGTATTTCATCGATTCATTTCTAGCATTCTACCTGAAGACCCAAAGTCCGATTGTAGTGAAATGCATATCCTCTTTTTAGAAAATTTAATCATCTTATATTTAACAAGACCAACTTAAATATAATCCATTTTGATATATTTGGCAAACCTAACTATGAAGCATTAAGTTAATGATTTCTAAGCATTAAATATAATTGATTCTGTTATAGTTGGTGTATCAACTGGGATGATTAAATACCATTTCGTTATATTTGGTGCCTCAACTAAGGCTATCAAATAGGTCATCGTGTTATATTTGGCACCCAACATGGGGCATTGAACATTTAAGTTCATCACAGGTATAAATATATATATTATTACATATTTAGTATATTAACTGGGGCTTTGAATCAATGATTCTATATTATTACATATAGTGAAAAAGTCATGGATAGATTAATTGATTAGTCTTAGTAACAAGTATGTTGTTATAAAGATTCATATGGTGTTTATTATTACAAGATTAATATAAATAAAAAAATGATAATATATATAATATGATTTAGAGAGATCAATATTTAACTAACTAATTATTAAATTAAGTTTTAAAGAAGAGTTGAGTGGGATAAAGTTTTTATAAAGACATAGATGTTTAAAAATATACACATATATCATTAGAACATTATAAGTATATATAAATAGCATGAGGTGGTAAAGAACTTTACAATATAATATTTTGGATATAAAAATATATAAACTTGTGTAAAATTTGAATTAAGTTAAAATTTATTATGCTTCAAAGTGGAAAAATGTTTTCAAACAAAGATACTGAAAGCTCTCATCAAATGTAAGATGATTTTCAAAGTGAACTAAGTGATGATATTAATATTATAGAACAACATCATTAGTACAAGCACCTGGGGGTTATACAACCATAGTTGAATACCCTCAACAAACACAGAGTTTAGATCAAGTGTTATCTCAAACACAAAATATAATTGATGAAGATTTAAATCAATCATCTAAAATTGAGATTAACCAATCATTTAATATTAATACAACAAATGTTATAGATAATAGCACAGCTATGATGGAAAAGTTACAAATGTTAGTGAATGACATTACTAATTTTAGAAGTGGTATGTGTAACTTGAATAAAAAATTGGATGATAATAGTACTAATTTTAGAAGTGACATGTGTAACTTAAAAAGTGATTTAAATCAAAAATTGAATGATAATAATAAAAAATAGATAGTTTAAAAGTGATTTGAAGGTTGAAATAACAGGAATTGAAAATAAACTATCCCCAACAATTCAACAATTAAATTTAAATGTGGATAATGTTAAAAAAATAACATATAAATTAAACAAGCATTAAATGATCTAAAGAATGAAATTGACAAAAATAATTCAAAATGTCAACAGCAGTTTAGTGAGTTCCAAAATGACATCGTAGATAGATTAAATGTTAAATGTGATGAAATGTATAAAAATCAAGGAATTTTTAAAGATGAAGTAATGGAAGAACAAAATAAAATATGGAATGAAATTCAAGAAGATAGATAAAAGATACATACAAGAATAGATCAACTCTATACTAAGCAAAATAATGAGATAGAGTCCCAAAGTAATGTCTTAGAGACTATTGATCATAAACTTAGATCTTTGGAGAATAAAATAATTTCTTTAGAGTTTATTTTGAATGGAAAACTTGCTAATATGTATAATAGTTGTAACCTTTATGGGAATGATAGTTTGGAATTATGTTTAAAAGAATTTCAGAATGCACATAATCAAGTCAAATCTAGTATTTTTAGCCAACCTATTTTATTTTCACTTGATTCAACATGTTTAGCTATTGGAAATTGGTTTTTTTTATGTATGAAAGAGATGATAGAATTACTATTCGTAATTCAGATAATCAAAAACAAGCTATTATCTTACAAAAATATTTGCATAGTTTTATTTTTAAATCCAATCAAGGTGATAAACATTCTTTTAATGCTGAAACATCACTTAACACTGAATTTTCTACTGGTTGGATATCTCAGATTCCCAATGGTGGAATAGAAAAGTATCCTATTAACTTTATTTTAGAGAAGACAATATCAACTTGACAAATAAATTCCATTAAAACAATCATAAATGATACAATGCACTTTAAGTCAAATAATCAACAACAAGAACTTCAAACTTACTTTGAATGTATTAATGATACCCAAAGTAAATCATTATTAGTTCAGTTGATTACTACAGAAGAAAACTATCAAAACCACTATGATATTTCACAACAGAGTAAAGATATAAAGAATCAGCACAGCATTTTTAGATTGGTTAATTTAAATCCATTAAATTTAAAAGGAAGTGTAGAAATGAATGAAGAAAAGAGTTTCCAAAACACACAAATCATGGAGTTGCAACAAACAAAGATAAAGTATAAGACTCAAGATGATAAAAAAATAGAAAATGAAGTAGTGAATGATTTGGAAATTGTTGTTAAAGATCTTGATCAGATAAATGACTTTAACACAAAATCTATTATTTCACATCAGGTATTGTTTGAGATAAAGGATAATTCTTTCAAAACTAATAAAGATACATATGATAATAGTAAAGAACAGAGTCTTAGTCAAAATCATTTAGAATTTATTAAAAAAGATCTACAACAAATAATTATCTCTAATAATAGATTAAATTTTCAGTATTATGTAATGCCAGAGACTGAAAATTATTTTATTAATATTGATTTAGAAGGATTAAATTTAAATACTAGTAAAGTTAATCATGGAAATCAATTATCAACTTCCCAAATGAGTATTTCAAAAATTCAAAAAGGTCATACATTCCTTAAATTATGTAATACTTATGGAGGTCCATTTACCTTCATTAAACACATGAATTATACTGCTTAATGAAGATAAGCACTATTATGGAAGGACTTTCAAGGATTGTGATCATTTAAAAATAAAAACAGACAATGAGTAATGATTGAACCCATTATAGTTTGTTAAAGAAAAAAAAAATATTAATAGAAATTTTGATGACATAAACATTGATGAAGGAATTAGATATAAAAAAATTAAATTAAACATGTATACACCTGTTTAATGAAATTTAATCTTTGGTTACTTGATCTAGAAAAGGAAGTAGACCAAATGGTTAATATGATAATGTACTAAAATGCTAACATAATTTATAAGTCTATAAAGTATAGATATACAATTATAGATGTATATGTATATAAGTATGTATAAGAAGAATACTTACTAGTCTTAGAAAAATATTCTCAGCCATACAACTACACTTTCATTAAATTATACCTATATTATTTAAAAAATATAAATCTATTATTAATGAACCCAAAATAAATGGAGAAAATGATGTTTTACAAGCTCATAAACAACTTGTTAAAATGACAAGTAATAGAAATCAGAATAAAAAAAATGTATTTATGAATTTAAAATTGAAGATAGAGTATTGATAAAGACTTTCCATTCCAGTAAACCATTGGAAAATAAATATTATAAATTGTACAACACATACAAAGGATCTTATAATATAGTTAAAAAGGCAGGTCCAAATGCATTTTGGATTAACCAAGAAGGAGAGATTCGTGATACTATAATTCACGAATTTTAAAACCTTATTTTGGCTGTTTATAATGTTATATGAAGAAATAAGGTGAATATCAAGATAAGTATTGGGCAGTGTAAACCATACGGTTGTATAAAAAAATAATAATAGTGAGCAATGTAAATATATATATCGGAAGAGCACACGTATATATATATTATATATATATATATATATATATATATATAATTAAGAACATTAGCTTTGGTGAGGGTATTCTTTAATGCCTTGAAATAAGTAAAAACAATAGAGTCAATTCATATTAATAAATGGATAGTCTAGTATTTATTTAGTCCTTTTCAAATCCATGTCTTAATGAAGCAGGAATAAGGCTAGTTAATATATTTGTGTTGTCCAAGAAGGAAACACATTATTTTTTTTTAAACTATTAACCATCAAAGTCCTTAATTTTTTTTGATTATTATCAAAAAAATAATATATGCCAAGTATAAAGAAAGATAAAACAGTAAAAAAAATTATTCAACCCTTCATAAAATCCAAGTATAAATGTAATTAAATTATAAGAACATACTAAAGTTTTTGTAAGTGTTTAAAATTTTAACTTAAATTAAAATTTTAATTTCCAAAGAGAAGAGGAAATATAATAATAACTTTTAGTTATTATTATTGGTCTAATGTGCTTTTATCTCTAATGAAATTATTTATACATATAACATTTATTTGACTATTTTTTTATGTATACATATATATACTATTTATATATACGTGTGAGCTTTAAATAATACATACCTTAAGTTTTTGAGTAAAATGCCAGATTTGAAGTTGAAAATAAATACTTTTATATATATATTTTTATTATTATATTTTAATATTTATTGAAACAATTAAGCATGAATTTGTAACAACACACGAGCAGTTTGATTTGTTATCTTGTTATTAAAGAGAAGAAAAAAAATCATTTCTCTTTAAATAATTTTTTTTTATCAATACTACTGTTCAATGATTGGAAATTAAATATTAACTTTTCCAAATTAAGATAATCTGTGGATTAAAAGTCTGCAAGGAAAATATTTTAATTTTCTATTAAATCTTAAAGGAATAGTAATATAAAAGAAAAGAATGTCTGTTTAAGTTTTTTGGAAAGTACATTGTTTTAACACTTCCGTTATTCTTCAGATATATATACATTTAAGATAATTATATATATAGGATAAAACAATGTGCTTTGAGTTGAACAGCTTTGTATTGTAAAGGATTCGAAACCAACCTTGCATGCTATTTTAAAATATTTTGAAATATTGGATATATAGAACGTCTAATGATAATAAAAAAATGGAGAATAAGAACATCTACATTCGAAGAATATTTACTTTATTTCATATCAATCAAATCATTGGATATTATTAACAGTTTATCAATTAAGGATAAATAAAATCATCATTATACCAATGGATTAATAATATACTTCGTAAAAGATCTTCATTAGGATGATGAACTATAAACTTCAATATCTACTCTCAACTTTGGAAAATAAGTTTTGTTTATTATATATATATATATATATATATATATATATATATATAGATAGATAGATAGATAGATAGATAGATATTATATAGATAGATAGATAGATAGATAGATAGATAGATAGATAGATAGATAGATAGATAGATAGATAGATAGATAGATATTATAGTAATGCTTATATTAATTTAATATGTTTATTATTATTATTATCTTTATTTCAAATTTGGCCTCGCATCATTATATCTTAATAGGAAAATTATATTTAATATTAAATATAATTAATTGAAAGCTTGACATAATTCATCAAATTAGATGAATGATATAAAGAATAGTTATTATTTAATAGATATTTTAAACAGGATTATATTGTATTTACTACATAATATTGTAAACGTTTAATGTATTTTATTTATCAAAAATACATATAATATATAAGTTATACAATTGTAAATAGTACTTATATATTAGTAATTCAGAAATATATAAATAAGAACAGTAAATAAATTAATAAGTTACATAAATTATTAATTTTTGAATCCAGATATTGTTTTTATATATCTGTTAATTTAATCTATTTTCTTTAATTTTTGAAAGTTTTATAGTATTGAATTTTATCATAGGGTATTAAATAAAAATATTATTTATTAATATTTTTAAAATGGTAAAATTCATCCGTATTTATTTATTAATATTTTATTATCTATTATATTATATTTATTATTGTTTATTAAATATTGATTTATTAACTTGATCTCTTTGTCTAATCATTATTAAATTATATTATATATGTGCTAGTATTATAAATATCATATGAAAATCAATTATAATTAATGCTTATATAAAGGCATATTAAATAATAATTTGTTTTGAAATTATCCCTGAACAGAGCTAATTGCAAATTCTCCATGAGTTTGAATATCGTGGCATAATGGTGGCTGAAAGAGGGATGAAATATGGATGAACTAGTCTTAATTATATTAAAACTTATTTAAAGATTATTGAGCTAGCATAATAAAGATAGATATAATCATGGACTTAGTATTTCATCGATTCATTTCTAGCATTCTACCTGAAGACCCAAAGTTCGATTGTAGTGAAATGCATATCCTCTTTCTAGGGAATTTAATCATCCTCTTATATTTAACAAGACCAATTTAAATATAATCCATTTTATTATATTTGGTGAACCTAACTATGAAGCATTATTTTAATGATTTCCAAGCATTAAATATAATCAATTCTGTTATATTTGGTATATCAACTGGGATGATTAAATGCCATTCCGTTATATTTGGCACCTCAACTAAGGCTATCAAATAGGCCGTCTCATTATAATATATATATATATATATATATTAATTTTAATATATTCACAAATAAATGATTTCATATTATTATCATTATTTTTGAGACATTCTGTACAGTGGAATAGCTAAAAAGCTGATGTTTATAGCGTTTCTAATTTGTTACAAAATTATATGGTTGTAAGCAATTGTCAATAAAAATGTTAAATTTTATATCATGATTAATAAAACCTGTTATTTAATATATAAAAGAAGTTAAAATATGTTGTTTATTTGGTATCAAACTTGACAGAATCACTATTTCTTATGCTTGCACATAACTGTTATTTAAACAGGCAAAACTCTCTATATGTATTGTCACTCAGTGCAAGCCAGAGTAATCAATGGATGCCACAAGGCTTGTGCATAAAATCCCCATCAAGGGCCTATTCATCCAATATCCCCAGACTAGTTTCTGGTTTGTGGCTTGAGTTTGGATTGAAAATATTATAGTGTTTTTAATTTAAGACACATAGTATTGTAGTTAAGTAGAGATAAAAGGTGGCTGCTAGAGGGTTGCATTAGATTTTAAGATCTAGTTGCCATACTTTCAAATCCAAGGCTCATCATTGATGAAAGTCGCAAGCCATAAACAAGTCTGGGGATCTTGGATAAGTAGGCACTAAATGAGAATTTTATGCACAAACTTTCAGCCATCCATTGATTACTCTAGCTTGCACTGAGTGGCAATATGTATAGAGAATTTTGCCTGTTTTATCAAACTTGAGTTAAGATTTTTAATAAATATAATCTAAGTTACAAATTTAAAATATAAAGTGTATTATTTACTTTAAAATAAAAGTTAATAATATTTTAAGTCATATAAGACATTTTAAATCAGTAGTTGTAATTGATAAAAAATGATATTTTATAATTATTAATAATTGACTTAAAATTGCTATTTATTTATTGTTTTAAAATCATTTAATGTTTCATACAATAAATTAGATGTGAGGTGTGTGCAAATAGATTTGCACACACATTCATTAAATATTAAATTAAATTTATTTCTTGTTAGGATTTATGACATTGTTTATAATAAATATTATTTAATCATATCAATTTCATAAAAAATTTCTGAAATCAATAAGTATAATAATAATTTAAATTCTAAACTTTAAATATTAAAAATTATGTTTTAAACAAAGAGAATATTATTATTAAAAGATAAACTTAAAAATTGCATTATTAAAATTAAGAAAATATTAATTTTATTATATTAGCTAAAATTTATTTCTAAATGTGTAGACATAGTAATTAATATTTATTTATTGTCTGTCATTTGAAAAATAATTACCAAAGTTGTATTTTGAAAATTTTCCTATAAATATAAGATAAACATGTGATAAAGGGAGAAATAAAAAAAAAGAGAAATAATATTCTATTTGTCTTTAAAATTTTAAATATATTGAAATCTTATTGTTTTACCATAAAAGTAATAATTATAATTTTTAAAAAAGCATGGAATATTTTAAGTAGTTTATTTATTAATTTCATTATGGAATAAGAACCCAAATTATTATTATTGCTATATTACAGGAGTTGACTATATACTTTTAACAAATGGAAAAAAATAAAATGTCATTCTTGGAGATAAAATGTGCTTCAGTAAGAAACCTTGGGGATTGTCAAACCATTTTCCTGAAGAAAATGCAAATGAGACATAAGGAATTTAGTTTTTATAATTTTTCATAGACAGAATGATAAAATAACATTTCATACTAACTCCTATCTTCAGAAGTGATAAAGATAATTATTTATGTTCATTAAAATTATTGGTATTTCCAGATATGAATTTATTAATAACATTACTCAGATGATAATAGCCTTAGAGAAGAAATAATGCACACTAAGTTTTATTCAAGTTTTATTACTACTAACATTAATACCATCTATGGATTGATAACGTCTTAACAAATTAAACATGAATTATAAAGAAGTTAAATCTGAAAATGTTATAACTCAACAAATATATTTTTGAAGTTGGAATACGCAGAAAGAAATGAATATTTTTACAAATATAATAAATGTCTTTATTAAATAATAAAACGCATATTTACCAAACATGAAGAAATTTTATCATTGACATAAGGCATACAAATTTGTTCATACAAGAACTTATTATTTTTAATAATAAATACTTATTTAGATTTTTCTTCATGTTTTCACTTATGCTAAGAATAATGGAAAAGAACACGAAGAATAGAGAAGGAGAGGAAAAATAAATCTATTATAGTTGAAGCAGCAATTGGCTGTGGTCATATAGTATCCAATACTTACCTGGAAAATGTGATTTTTAAAAATTTAATTCAAGAAATTGAAAAAATGTTTTTTGTTTTAATTATTTTAGTGTATGAACTATAATTTTAAGATGACATTCAAGTTCATATAATTATTTATTCCATATGTTGTTACTTTTAAATTTAAGTATTTTAGAATTTTTTTTTTCATAAAAAAATATCAAAATTTTTCTTTGTTTCTAATTACAATTCTGTAACATACTGAAAATCATATCTATAAGAATATCATCAATAGTAATTATAAGGTATTATGATTAAGATAACATTACTTTTTAATATAAGATATTGGCATTGAATGACCTCAGCAAAAAATTAGGTAAAAAAAATACGTGTAGTACATATTTACATAAAAGTATATGCCATGGGATCGAATACATCTATTATAATATTAAAATGAGTACATAAACATATGTATAATTTATCTCATGATAAATGATATCATAAACTGTTTATTTGTTTCTTTTAATCTTCTTAGGATTGTCAAAAGTATGAAGATGTAAGAATAAGTTTGGATCTTATTTGAGAAATGATGAATAATATTTATGTAATGTTAAGTATTTTATACAGAGTGTTAGATGTGAATTAGGAGTACTGGAAAGGTAAAATTTTTGGAAATTCTGTAGAATTCGGAATGTGTTATTTAAGATTAAAATAATACAGTATATGGCGAGTCAAAATCTTTATGATATAGGGATAGAGATGTTTTTCAAAAGTCTGTAAGAACGTAAAATAAAAGCCAAGATAGAAATTAAGCAAAACGCAAGAAAATGTGGCCTCAAGTTACATAATCCATCATATCGTTATTTATTAGAATTTTATAAGATATCTAACCCACACTTATTATCATGAAAATCACATTAGTATATACATCGTACTAAAAAATTTTAGAATTCAACAATAATAATAGCTAAAATTTCAAATGATGCTAAGTTAAATCCATTTAATGCAAGAAGAATGAAACCTAAAATAAATAGGATGTTCAAAAAATGTAAAAGTAAAGATTTTATAAATGTTTTTATCAGATAATGGAAATCAAAACACAGAATTAATGTCTAAATTATAAGAGTTATGATATTGAAAACAAAAACTGATAAGAATTCATATTATAATAAGGAATATAATAATGTGCCATACCTTGAATGAATGTTTAGATAATTAAATGTTTATTTCAGAATAAGTAATAAACATAGAAAAAGTATAAGTTATAGAGTTATAAATAGATAATAATAATTTCATAGGAAGAATAAAGGTAATATAATAATAATATAAAAGAACACGTTTGTAAAATATTTAACATGTGATCAATTACAAATTATATAATTATTAATATATTTTAATAGGGAAATATTAAGGATGCATTCTTAATATTTGTAGAGTAACATATGGAATACACTATATCCAAGTTGTAAATAATTTTAAAGTATAATAAAAATGACTTGTTTTATTAGAATTTTTTGGTAATGTTCGTTTTTTAATGTTTTGTATAATATGTTAAATCTTTTTTATTTATTCAATAAATGGGCAAATTCTTTTAAAATTTTGTGGCGTAAGCTTGTGGATAAGACCTGTAGAGGTCCCTACCTTCGCATTTTTAACCGCACAAGCTTTAGGTTTATTTTCTTAGTATTTATTATTACTACTGTAATAAAAGTTAGTATTGTTTTCGATGAACAAAGTGTTGAAAATCATTTTTCTTGTTTTCCAAGTCATTATTAAGCATCCTTATCACACACATATTGTAATAATTAAATATATTTGATATTATTATACATAATCTAATTAAGATAATAAGTATGAAAAATATTGTGGTTGTTAATGATATTTGATGTGGCTTCCCAATATTAATTAATTTAAAGTTTTCTTTATCTTACATAATGATCATAATAAAGACTAAATAACAACTATGTCATATAAAAATAAAAATAATTGGATTATAATTAATAGTGACAAGTATTGTTTAAAAATTTTAATTTAGTTTTTTAGTCAATTTATTAAAAAAACTAGTTGATTATTTTGAAAAGAAACAATTGATGAGTACATTTGCCTCTTAATTATTAGTTTTATATGTAGCTAGACGTACATAAAAGCCCTCTTTACATTTGGTTATGTAAATTAATTTATTTATTTTAACAAATGATAGTTACCTGAGTGAGATGTCGACTAAGTTAAGAAATGTTAGTAAAGGAAGGGAATACAATCATTTAAAAAAGTAATTGAATATTCTCTTGTGTTATAATTAGATTTTACATATGTAATTAGAATATTAAATATAATCTGCTTACTTGAAATGTGAGTCATGGGAATATCATTGATATTTTAGTGGAGTAGTCTTTGGTGATATTCCTATTCCATTGAGAGTTCTTTTTGTTATATAATTAATGTTAAAAAATGGGTACTTTGCTGGATAATTAGATAACACGTCCCATTATTATTACTATTTCATTATTAAATAATGTATTAAGATGGATATGATATATTAGACACATAATAAATAGATGTGTATTACTAAAATTTTCTTCAAAAGAAAGAATTTTGTTTTGCTGACTTATAGATAGTTATTGTTATTTACATCCACCATACCATAGTAGTAGTAGGGGTGGGTGGGTCATTATCTGGCCAGACTGCTATATATATATATATATATATATATATATATATATATATATATATTGTGCCCTTATCTATAGGTCATAATAAGGTAGAATGGTCAATTGCTAAAAAAATTTTAAAATTTTAAAATACGTTTGTGTAATATATTGATAATTGTATGATCGATTAGATTTTATAGTACAATTTAAGGCTGAAAAATACCTGGTATGTAAAAGTGTAATGGATTATTTTAAAAGGAACAGTTAAATAAAGCTTAATTATATCCTTGCTTATGGTTGTAAAAGCTGGCCATATAAAATAATACAGCTATAAATAGTTAAAAGTATATTAACAATTCAATTGTAATGTTTTAAAACTAATAAATTAAATAAACGCTATATGTAATATTATAATTATAATTAATATTCAAATTTAATCTAATGTATTTTAAGATAAGCTTTGGGATGGTGAGAATTATATTTAGTTCTACATTTTAAAATTATTTTCCAAATTTTTATAAAATATATCAGTTTTGGTAATTTAGACCGAGACATAAATTAAAAAGAAAAATCATCTGATAAAGTTAGTAATCATGTGACTGTATATTATATACCTTCACACACACGCTTGTTAGAATATAATAATAAAGTTTGTGAATTATAAAACTAAATATAATTACTATCTATCATTAAAGTACAAGTTAAAATATTAAATGTTATTTTAATAATTGTTTTAAAATTTAAATGATTTTGATAAAACTATAATTGAGTTAAAAAAAAACTATTCTAAATAATATTTTAAAACATGACGTCATAAATTCTTTATTTTAAAAAGTTTAATCTATTATAAAACTAAAAATGTGTAAATTTGTTCGCACTAAAAAAGTCATTAACCAATCAACGGAGGTATTTTAGCAGATGAAAAATAGGAATTAGATGGAGCGAGAGAAGGAATGTGTAAGTAAAGGAAGGAGGAACATATTTTTTAGCTGTATAAGATCATAAGCTAGAAAAGTGTTATAATTTAAAAAAAATTTGTATTTATTTTAAAAATGTTGTTTTAAAATATAATATTTTGAACTGCCTTTAAATGGAAGGCTAATTTAAAAGATTTCTTACCATGATTTTTATTCAAGTTTAGCCGAAACCTTGCAGTAAAAATGGAAATACTAAGGAAAAAAGTACCTAAAAGTATTGATAAAGTAAAAATAATTGTAAAGTGCCTTGAATACAGTTTATTTGTGATCAACCAGGAAATCATTAGAACTCAGATAAATATAATTTGGACATTATACAGAAAACTTAAAAGAAAAGTTATTTGCCGTCAGGAAAAATTATGACGCACAATTTTAAAAGGCTAATCCGAAGTTTTTTTATTCTTCTCTATGGAAAAATTAAGATGCATATATCATAAAGAAAAAATTATGTAAAAGTTATAATGGAGAAAGAATGTTTGTCTTTTTAAAGGAAACATTACAAAGTATATAGTACCAGAATTTTAAAAGAAGGAAAAAGTTACAGAATAATAATATGAAAGAGCTATTGTGTTGTTTTTTTATGAAAAAGGAACAGAAAAAAAAAAAACTTTCTCTAAGAAGAATTAAAAATATTATAAAGTGTTCATTAGAGAAATGATTAATAAAGATAAAGATTTGGAAACTATAAATCTAATTTACTTAATGAAATGAATCCATGGAAGCAGAAAAGTTTTATTGAATATTTAAAATCAAAGTACTGAAAAGATGCATCGTAAAAGTCACGCGGGAGAAAATATTAGCAAGAAATATTAGAAGAGAATATTTAGAAGTTTTCTTTACAGGATGAACTAATATCATAATTAATAATTGTATTAAATATTATAAAAACCAAGGATTATCATTCAGGAATATTTATTGAATGAAGTAATATTTGTTTCACCTTAAAATTGAACAAGCAAGAGAGGAACATTAAGTGAATGGAAAAGAAATGATAAACAATTTTTTTTTTGGCTTTAGTATGAACAGTTTTTCAGGAAAATTTGATGAAGGAGTACAGTAAATATAGTTTGAATATTTTTTACTAATTTATTTTAAAATGTAAAATGTTATGTGAGATTAGGGAAAACATAAAACATAAATTTATTAATATTAAAATTTAAATATAATAACTTGATAAAATTATAGAAATAGTGTTTAAAATAAAGTGTATGGATGTGAATCTTATATCTACAAGGATCAAATGGATGCTGAAGCCTACGGAACGCGATCGAGGAGATAAGGGTCGTTTGGTAATTTTAATAGTTATTTATAATGCATAATGTATTTTTTTAGATCATCTATTGACTAAGAATGAAGTGTGAAAGTCTTAATTATATGTACACATTTTATGCAACATTTTAACATATAATGAGATAGGAGTAATTCGAAATATGCATGCAAAAATTTATTTAAAGTATATTAATAATAATAATTTGACAGAACAATTGTGTGATTCTTTTGAACTTTCATGTGATAAAGTATTCAGATATTTAAATAGTTTGTATATGATTAAATATACGGAGTAAAGTAGTAAAAAGATTTTCTTATAGAACAGTGGAATAGTTTTAAAATATCAATGAATTTTATTATTGTTAGTAATGCAGATATGTATTTGTCGATGTACACTATAGAAAAAATCTTGAGAAATAAGATCGGATAGTGACTTGGAAGTACTAGTGGAGAGGAAACCAAGATGATGTTTTTTTTAAGAAATAGGAAAATATAAGGGATTTGGATCATATTTAGTTTTGTGTGATTTAGTATAGTTAACAAAGTTCTATGACTGAACACATATGGTTTGGACAGTGTTTTGCATATCTTTAAACTTTTGATGTTAGAATAAAGCTGAAGAAATAGCTTTAGCATCGTTCCTATGATAGAGGTTGGTAGACAGGTAAAGGTCACTCCTCTATAGTGTCTTTTAATTCACTGTGCCATTATTGTCAAGGTATATGACGAGTAATATTCTAGTTGTATTTTGATTTTATGCATCTATCTTCGCTATCCTTATTTCGTGAATCTGCATCGGTCAGAAAGATATTTTCAAAGAAATAATGAATAAAATAGAACTGAAGATATGTTATCGTTTATGTAAGAATAGTTTATTTACTTGAATGTATAGAATTGTGTAACTTTAAAATTGAAAGTCCAAAATATCATAAAGAGAGAAAGAATCATATAATACATTGTAAAATTAATTCCGAAAATGAATATCAGATTTTGAAAAGAAATCTAAACCAAGTATTTTAAAAAGTGATAATAAAATTTGAATTTTTTTTTGAAATATTAATGTTAGAGGGAATGAGTATTGCATATTTATCAAGAGAAAATTCAATAAGGTATAATAAACATATACTTGTGCATGGTATATTAATGGTTATAATAATATCATCCAAAGTAAGGCTTGAATGAAAATATTAGGAGTAATAAACATCGGATAATGAATAATAAAAACCTAATACCAAATGTAGAATAGTGTTTTGACTTTGTAAGATTCCATACAACCAATATGAAACTAAATTTTATTATTTTGTGGAATTTTATTACGAATGTAAATTTTGTAAAAATGTAATTTTAATAATATTAGGGATGAAAAGTGTTTGTGATAATCATATAAGAAATGCATTTTGTAATAAGCTAACCATAATAATAAATCAAGTAATAATACGGTATTTTCTTAAGTGTTAAAAAATAAGATTTAATTAAGAAAAGTAAATAATATTATGATTTTCATTTATAAACTAATAAACTAAGTTGAGATATGAAAGTAAGGGATATCCAATGTATATAGTGTAAAAATATTGTTAATTTATTTATCTTAATTGGTTTATAAATTATATTGTTAATAAACTTTGTTTTAAATTTGTTTTAAAGTTTTTGTGTCCGAGTTGTTATTTCTCCACATGGATGCATGAAATCACGATACATTTATAATTGAAACAGACATATAAATTTTGCACAAAGGGTAAACATAAAAGTGTTATAAGAATTTTGAGAATTTATTGGTATGTTAAAATTAAAAGATCATAATTTTATATTATTTATTGGTCATAAGTCGGTTGCCATAATATTATATTAAATTATATGCTAATGTTGCCACACATATTCTGTTGTCAGATTATTAAAATACTACAACGTACGTATTTATTTATTTCATTTCAGGAAGAAATAAGATTATATTATATTATTATTGTTATTATTATTTTTATTATTATTAGTTGCTGTGTAGTAGATTATGACATAAAATTCCCTTTTCATATTTTACTACCGTAATTTTAAATCAGTTAGAATACAATTTATGAACCTGAGATTTTATTTTATTTTACTTCATTTATTTAATTAAGCTAGATTCTTGTTATAAAGAAGATTAAGATATGATTATTATTTTAATCGTAGTGAATAGAGCTTAGAAAGTCATAAGAATACTATGAGTTAGTTATTTGGTATAGTAAAAAGGGGGTATAGTGTTCTTATGCCATTGAGGTAGTATTGTGTGGATAATGGCTCAATGTAGTCTATCTCGTTCCCTGTATTGTCACTCCATGTCTCATGAAAATAGTAAATATTTGTTAATTCATTTTAAAATTGAACCATATTTGTATTTTAAAAATTAGAGCTAGTAATCATTTTAATTAATGCTGAATATATCATTTATTTATTTGTTAACTGAGCTAAAACCCGTAATATTCGTAATAAACAGTATATTTTGGGGTGAGGATGCGCGGAGGGAGGTTAGAATATATATATATATATATATGTTCACTAGGTAGAGCTTTGTCTACCAGAACCTGCTGATAAGAATTAGATTGATGCTAGAGACAGGAGGAGTCAACTCAACCTAAAGAAATAGGCAAGATATTGAGTCAGATGGAAATAAGTATGGAAATGAGATGGATCCAAAAGAAAAAGGATTTAGTCCAACAGAGAGACATAATATTCAGACAGCAACCAAATTCAAAACACATGGGAAACCTACTTTATTCATAGCATGACCATGTACCAAGTTATGCATGCCAAAAATGTCTGAAAATATAGATACCACCAGGACAGATCAAAGTGAAAGCACTTATTGATTCAGGGAGTCAGGACTCCATAATAACAGAAAGGTTGTATTATAAACTCACCAGAGAACAAACAAATATACCTGTTCTGCGATTGAAAGCTGTAAAAGTGGTGATGGCTAACAACAGAATGGCCCAGGCTGAACCAAAACAAATATGACTGGATGACAAAATCCATGGAGTAAG
Source organism: Epiperipatus broadwayi (assembly GCA_028023455.1). Classification (NCBI taxonomy): domain Eukaryota; kingdom Metazoa; phylum Onychophora; class Udeonychophora; order Euonychophora; family Peripatidae; genus Epiperipatus; species Epiperipatus broadwayi. The sequence goes on along the minus strand of JAQFVV010012453.1, from coordinate 1,693,117 downwards.
TTGTCCCCATGTATTCCTAATTATGAAAAATTTGATTTATGGTGTCTTATTGGAAACTGACTTTTTATACAAATATAAATGTAAGTTGAATTACAAAAGTAGATAAGCCATATATAATGGGGAGGTGGTTGTATTTATAATGGATAGCATGGATAATTATATAGAGGCTTTGCAAGTTGCTGATGAACATAATGATGACTTGATAATGGAAAAAATAGACCAGGTGATGATGTCTTGGGGAAAAAGGAAAGAAATACTAAGAAAGATACTGAAGGAATACAATCAGGTATTTTCAGACAGGCCAGGCATGATCCCAGGATTCAAACAAAGGATTCAGGCAAATGAAACCCAAACATTTAAGGCAAAATCATACCCAATTCCTTATCAATATAGGAAGCAGGTGAAAGAGCAGATAGATCAGATGTTGTAATGGGGTATTATTTTAAAAAATTACTTGACTTATTGTAACCTGATAGTCATCATCAAGAAAAATGATAACATCATATAGTTATGTCTTGATGGGAGGCAATTGAATAACATCACTATTCCAGATTGTAACATACCACCAGCCATGCAAGAATTACCTGGAAGATTTAAAGCAAAAAAAGTTTTTTCAACATTTGATCTGACAGCAAGCTATTGGCAGATAAGTCTTCACCCAGAAGGTCATAAGTATATTGCCTTTAGATATGATGGCTGCTCTTATCAGTTTAACCATATGCCATTCACCCTGATTAACAGTGGGGCTGGCTTACTGCAATGTTTAGATCAGGTATTATATGCTGAAGTCAAAAAAAGGGACAATGTATGTGTACGATGTATTGTTGGCATCGGCTAGTGTGGAAGAATGGCTAGTGTGGAAGAACATGCCAAAGATATGGAAATGTTTTAAGGGAATGTTGAAATAAAGGAATCAAGGTAAGCCTGAAGATAAGTGTGCTATTTCAAAAGGAAGTTACATTTTTGGGTCATCTTATAAGATCAGATCACATGGTGTCCATCCAAACCCAGATAAAATCTCAGCCATCAAAGTTTTCCAGCACCTCAGTCTAAGAAGCAGATACAAACCTTTTTGGGTATGTTTAACTTCTACAACCATTTCAGGAACAGTTTTGACAACACATGGAACCACTAGTTAGATTACTAAGAAAAGATATAGTGTGGGAGTGGTGTGAGAAGCAAAGCCAGGCATTTGAGAAGGTGAAGCAAGGTTTCATGAATCATAAAATGCTAGCATTTCTTGATTTTGAGAAACCCTTTGTGGTGCAGACTGACAGCAGCAGGATTGTCAGGTGAAAGTGCTATATTTCTTAAGTAGGCTGCTCAAGGATCTGAAGCATAATTGCACTACCACAGAAAAGGAAGCTTTAGCCATTGTTTGGTCATTCCATATACTCCACGCATTGTTGTTGGATCAAAAATAAGTGTGGCTAAGGATCAGAAAAGTTTAGAGTTTATTAATCACAGTTATCTGACAAATAGTCAGTTGGTGTGGTGGAGCCTATACTTCCAAGAGTATAATTATGTAATAAAACATTGTAAGGAGTCAGATAACATTGTGGCTGATGCTCTTAGCCATAATCTGGTGCATTTTCCAACATGTCACCTTAAAGTTGAAAATTTATATGTGGGAAAAATAAACTTAAGGGTTAATGAGGGGGTAAAAAATGATCTGAAGAGATTGACCCAGTGTCAGAAGGATGACGCCCAGATAAGTGAATTAATTGCACAACTGGAAGGGAATAAAAGCAAAACTCATGATGAGTCCACTTAGCTGGGCATCACCCCTCTGACACTGAGAAAATCTCTTAAGATCATTCTTTACCCCATCACCAAGCTGTTCTCGAATGTAGAACAAAAAGAAGACTGGAAAGTTGGAGACCTGGAATACCCCAGCAAATGAAAAATGTGGAGATGACTCATGTCCACCAAATATATTTTATTAAGAGATCTGGAAAACTGAAAAGTGGCTGAGGCAGTGGTTTTATTAGCCAGGCATGCATGGGACTGTCATGGGGATGATCAGCCAATGTAAACTTTGCCAAAAATCTAAGCCTGATAATAGGAATTATGTAGGCCCAATGAGCTCCATAATCCCAAAGAAGCCCATGAGATGATTGCAATAGATTATTATAAACCAATGCCTGTCTTTAATAAAAAAATATTTGTTGGTGGTGTATGATCTGTTTAGTAAATTTTTAGCTGCATATCCCATGACTCAAGCAAATACATGAAACACCATATGTCTCACTGAAAGGGAATATTCGATGGTGATAGGAAAAACTCAACGCATCCTCTCAGATCATGGCACACCATTTATCTCTGGAGAATAGTACGCATGTGTCAGATGTCAAGGATCCAACACATACTAACATCAATTAGGAATCTGCAATGGAACCTGTGTGAGCAGGTGATGTGTGAGTTGGGTAGGTTGTTTAGGATGTACATCCAAACTAATCACCAAGCATGGGTTAAAAACATTCCAGAAATACTGAACTACATATATTGGGTGGTTATTGAGTCCCCAGAGTTCTCTCCCATGTGGCTACAGTTTGGAAAACATGCTCCTAAATTAATCAAGGGCAAAATACCAGGACCAAAGGAAATGCCAATAAATGTGGAGGAGGACCAAGAACAGAGATATCAAACATATTTGAAAAGGAGTCAGGAAAGAAACAATCATACACTGGAGAGGCCTCATCAGTTTAAAGTTGGCAATCTAGTCATGGTAAAAACCCATACATGAGCGAACTGGGGAAATTTATCTGTAAGAAATTTTGCAGTTTATATGAGGGATCTTTCCCTATTGTTAAGTGTCAAGAAGATAATGCATTCTGGGTGAATACTGGGCAGTGGGTAAGAGGATCATACAATGCTCTTTTCCTCAAGCCCATGCCATTAAGTATGGTTCAGGATAATTAGGAGCCATTCAAATACATAGACCATATTTAGAGTATTGCAACAGGGCAGGTATAATCAAATCCTGTAATGATAAATAGACAAATATGTATTCATATAATTAACATATTATTAAAATATTATTACTTTACTAACAACACTAAAATTTATAAGTTGATGTATAATCAATGGTCATTTATGTGGTCATATTGTTTCATAGATTTAGTTAATTTTAACGAAAAAGCTCATAAAAGAGAGTTATGGGGGTATACACATGCTGCAATTTTTTTCTTTTGCCAAACCCAACTATACACATCACTATGTATATGTATGAGTGTGTTTTGTATCAATGGAATATGAAAATTCACAAAATAAAAACAAAAACATTTTTTATAATACAACAAGATAGTGTTCTACTGATTTTATCAGTAACCCCCTTAATATAAGGTAAAATTACTTTACGAAAATCAGGAGAAAACTAACTCGTTTTAATATAAAGACTACTTTTTCTACAGGTAAAAAAAATGGTGATTTTTTTTATATAAACCTAAAGATAGAATATTTTTGGAACACCAAGGAGTTTATGAAATTCCATGTTTGCAATACTAAAGAAGCTATGTTGGTCAGTCTAATAGATGAAAAAATGTCAGAATTAAGAAACATAGAAATGCTTTAAATCAAAAACTGGCATATCAGGTTTTATTTCCCATTTTTTTAGAAATTTTGACAATACAAAAATACTTGCTAATTTGGAAAGATATGATTTAAGAACCATGAAAGAATCAATTGAAATATTAAAGAGACCATCTGATTTAAATAGGGCTGACAAAACACAACATATTCCAGTTATGTGGAAACCTCTCATTTTATCTAATACAAACTTAAAATTAATATGTGAAAAAACTGAGGGAAATACACATTTCGATAAGCTTCATATTGTGAATGCTGAACTACTTCACATTGCATCTCATTTCTCATCTCACATACAATCACGTTATTGTTTGAGATCTAATAATGACACTTTCAAAAGTTAACCTTGATAATGGCAATTGCTAGTCTGTCAAAATATTGATATGTAATAAAAATTAAAACATGGTGCAGCCCAAAAAGTAATAATTTATCTACATCATACAACTGTGAAAACATTATATATATATATATATATATATATATATATATATATATATAATGTTTTCACAGTAGACATATTCTTGTATTTGTTTTTTCATATATATATATATTGTAACCTAGTGTTATTGACACTTGGTTTACTTGGCATTATTTCTGCAGGAAAACAATGCTATTCTTTAAAGAAATAAAAAGATAAAATAACAATAGTAATAATTGATTAATAAAGTATGCTATTCACTCACTTTGGCATGTTTTGGGTGAATAACTAATAGATTTAATAACTCAATGTCATTTTTAAAGAGAGAACATGAATAATTTAATTGAGATATTAATAATTAGAGCAAATTAATATGGTATAAAAGCTAAACAGTAATTGATTTTGGATGGGTAGAGGGGAGAGTGGATGAGTGTCTTATCATAAAGCACAATAACTTCTGGTAATTTCTTTTTCTAAAAAAAAAAAAAAAATCAAAAAAAAATAATGTTTAAAGAATTATACATCGCTGATTGTTAATTTAATGTATTTATTATTATTTTTTTTATATTGTCAAATTATTTTGTAATCCAGGTAAATAATACTAAAACTATATGATTGTAATAGGTCTTTCCTTTCTTTTGTTTATGTTATAATCAAATGATTATTTTCTGTAAGAGGTCGCTAAAAAAAAAAACAACAACAACAAAATGAAACAAGCAATTTCATAATCAAGATCTTTTTTTTTTTGAAAAAGATAGTCTGCTTTTAGTTTTCAAGGAAGGAACAGTGCTGAAATTTGGTAACTCAATTTTTTTCATTTTATTTTTCGGAAATAAATGTAATCAAAGTAAAATTTTAATAATATAATGTGTGACTAAAAATTTTATGATAAGATATCCTGATTTTCTTTGCCATCTACCTATTTAAAGACCTTTTATACTTAAAAATTTATTGTCTCACGCTAAAGTTAAAAATGACAGAATTAACTAAGGGAACCACGAAAAGTGTTATTATGTCTAAATTAAGGAAGATAAATGATTTCCAAGTAAGAAATAATTATTTATTAACTTTATGTCATTTATTGATATTTTCTTGGTATAGAAAGAAAAAAAAAATAATTGAAAGAAATATTTTGAAACCAAGGAAAATCAACTAGAAACATTTTCGCGCTCTTTCTCAATATTGTCTGCCTTTACAAGTAATGTAGTTACATATGTTAAAATATGTTTTATTCACCAAGAATTGTCTGGAAATAATAATAATGATAAATAAGATTAAATTATGCACCTGTATATTTTAAAAAAAAAATATAAACTTTCTCAGAGTAAATATAGGAAAAGTTATATAGGGGCATTCTTACGAAGAAGTTACCATTAAAAAAGAAATTTATAATTCCTAAAGTATGAACAAAACCAAATATCTTAGTGACTTAATGATAAAAATAAATGATATATTATATTACACATCAGTTGGAGTTATTAAAACTTCCTATACATGTAAATCAGCTGCAGTTATTATCAGAATAATCTCGGAAAAATTGCGCATTTTCGTCCATAAGTAAGCTAGCTAATAAGTATACGTATCGTCAATAAAAGAAAATATTGTGTATGTTTATCGTCTATCGTCAACTGTTCGTTATGTTAGAATATGCATATTTTATTTTCTTGGATCCCAAAATTGTAGTAGTTTAATTCAAGTAAGAATTAATCTTCAATTCTGCTATATGTTTCTTTACCTAATTTATTAAACGCACAAAATAAGAGAAAACTTTTATTTAAAGGAAATAATACCATGCGTTTATTGTTTTTAAACTTGCTTCGTGAAATATGACTGGATAAAGCTCTTCACCTGGACCAATTGCTCAACAGAAAAACATTTTCTAATGAGAGAGTATGCACTTGTTAATTAATGATTGTTTAAAACTAAGTTATAAATGATATGTATTTTTTTTTGTTATATCACATAGGTTAAAGTCTGTATGGTCAAGTGATATTTAATAGCCTTGTAATGACAAAGGTATGTTTTAATATAATTATTATAGGTTAAGTTGATACTTAACACGAAAAAAAAAAATCTATAAAATATGTTTTAATTATTACATACAATTGTAGGTAGAAATTTTGTATGTTAGATACATAAAAGAAAAATATTTAGATATTTAAGGGGTAAAATAAATATTGAAAATTATCAGAAGTAACTAAAAAAAAAAAAAATGCTATAACAAAATATTTCTTGTTAAAGTTTTGAAACGAATTTATACTGTATTAATTGAGGAATTTATTCCTAATTATTCTTAAATAACACATCCACTTTATGTAGTTTAAGATAGTATGCTACCAACTATTTTGAATGTTCCTTTATTAAAATTAAAATTATTATACTTTTATTCTATGATGTCCATTGATTTCAGATGTTGATCAAAGTATACATGGTAACATAAGTTTATTATAATCAGTGTATTTACTTATCCTGCCCAGATATAGCATTGGTATATGCTTAATATTCGCATAGGTAATAATTATAATGTATTTATTTTGTGGGATGAAAAATGATCTCCCCAAAAGCTTTGTTTTGCATGAGAGGAAGATTTTAAATATAATGTTCGGGTATGTTTATAGCCCAAGTGATCGATTCTCATAGATAGGATGATCAAGAATTTATCTAGCATTTAGTATGCTTCATTCGTTTAAATCCCAGGAGAGGATTGTATTTGGTGTGTGTTCATTGTATGCCCAAGTAAGAGGCAAGAAACCACCAAAATATTTTAATGTAGTAGATTACTTTACAGACCTTCGTGGTTATTCCATATTACTCATATGAAAATAAAGATAGCTCCACCATGAAAGGTGTTGATTATTGTGCTTAATTTTGAAAGCTCGGGCAAGATAAATGTTATATTGGAGGTGTTAGTTCCTCAAGATCCACTTTAATATAAATAGTGCGTTAGTAACTAGGATCAAAATCTGTATTGTGCTGCTAAATATTGCTAGTATTTGACAAGTAAATCAATGGAGAAAGTAATTAAAATTGCATAATTTAAAATGCTTATTTACTGAAGGAATATTCAAATGCAATATTTAATTCTGGTTAGTAATTAAATAATACTCATATTTAAAATTATACGTATGAATAAAATTTGTATCATAACTTAAGTTAGCATTAAGTTAAATGTAAGATGGTAAGTGTAACTTCTGATAACTGGCCTATAATTAGAATAGGTTATCCCATTAAAGACCATAAATAAAGTAAATGTATTAGAAATAAATTTAATATTTTGCGTATTGCATATGATGGGATTAATCATTAAAAAAAAATAGTTAGTCAATAATTTTGAATAAAAGCTTCTACAAGGTTACCAAAATGTAATAAACAATGTATTGGTAATGAAATGTACTTTTAGTTAATCAATCCACATGATTGCATACAGGAGAAGTAGTAACCTCTAGTCCATAACCAAAAGAGTATACAGATTAATGTCAGTTATATTTTATATTTTTGTATTACTATGGGATTATTGAATAAATGTTCATATATTTTTTTTTGTGATAATAATAAATTATAGTCTTGTTAAAATTTGTTGTAGATTCATTTTTTTTGTTTTTATATGCTAAATATAAGTGTTTGCACAATATTTGCAAAACCTTTTCTTGAGTCCGAAATCATTCCAAATTCTTAAAAACTTAATATACCAGATAAATAAAGTTAAGCAGATCGGAATATGTCATTATATTTTAGTTTAATGATAATTATTTATGGAGTTGAAAACTTAAGACTAAACATTCACCTTTCTGTAAAAAAAAAAAAAATGAATTTATTCCCAAACCATTAACTTTGGTTGCACATTATTCCATTCCCATTTAGTTAAATTGTCTAAGTAATAAATCTTAGTTATATTATTGTGTTGTCATGGATGATGGAAGGACACAAAAAGCACCCTTGTCTTTTTATTATTCTGACTGAGATTCTGAAAAAAAAAGGCTGTGTTATTCAAAATTATACATCATTATTGAATAGAATTATCATCTCTTTAAATAATATAGCAGTGGATATGAGAGATGAAGACACATTGAATTTAAGTAAAATAAATGTTTCCTATAGCCGACCAGAATGCCAGTCATATGCAACAACACAATACTGCCGAGCATTTCCTTACATGAAACAAAGAACCCTGAGATTAATATTATTATAATTATTTTTTAAATTAATAAGTGATCAATTATTGTTGTTATTACAATCATGGCATGGCTTAAGAGAATTGAATGTATAATTGTATTATATGAAAAATATTTTAAATCATATTGGAAAATTAATGGATATGTTGCTTTATTTTGGTTGCCTTAACAACAACCTGAAAAATTAGTGTCCTGGGTGAAAATAAACTAATAAATTTTCTAATAAACTAATATATATTGGGTTAGAAATGGCACCCAACTACAGGGGCCATCGATGGCTATAGCTGGCCATGAGGAATTTAGTAGACTTTTCTTGAAGTCATTATTAATATTGTTTGCACTTGAATGGATTAGTTATTCATTGATTAAAAATATTTGCCAATAATGAATTGTTTTAGCCATAAGATATTATGTGAATATCTATTATATGATCTAATCTTTTGCCACTGAAAAATAAATAATTAAGTTGTCAGTTTATGATGTTGTGGTCTGTAAAAAATTCCATAAAACACTGTAATGATTTTATCATTTATGATGATCTGTTTGTCTGGTCTTGTGATTGGCACTTATGCTATATTACATAATATCTAATAATATTTATGTGGACCAAGAAGCATGTAAAAAAAAACATATTTAGTAGTTAATGTTGGGGCTTTAGGGATATTAAATGTCAGAGCATAGTTTTTGGTGTAGATTGTTTTTGGTAGGAGAGGCATGGAGGCAGGATGTCTTGTCAATAATTTCTTATTGATAAATTTATTAATAGTTCATTGCTAATATTTCAGTACTGTTAAATTCTAAAAGAGTTAGAATTTTAATATGAGTGAAAACAAAGATAATCATAGTATTTCTGAGGATTTGGGAGAATCCCAAGAGTTACAATCCCCTGATACACAGACTCCATATTTTAGTGTAGAATTAAAAGAGGAAGGGGAAGATTTGGATATAGCTAACGCAGAAGAAGCCACAATAATAAAGGGAAAACATGAAAATGAGCCAGATCAATTAATGAGACATACATTGGAGGAATTCTTGAAAAAATTAGAAAAATCAAATAGTGAATTGAAAAGTCAGATACAAAACTCAAATAGTGAATTAAAAAGTGAATTAAAAAGTCAGATCCAAAACTCAAATAGTAAATTAGAACAATCAAATAGTGAATTAAAAAGTCAGATCCAAAACTCAAATAGTAAATTAGAACAATCAAATAGTGAATTAAAAAGTCAGATACAAAATTTAAATATTAAATTAGAGAATCAAATGCAGGAGATCAAAGAGACATCTCAAAATCAAGTACAGGAGATAAAGGACTTAAGGGAAGATTTGAGAAATCATGTAGAAGAATCAAAATTGGCCTCTGAAAACTGGAAATAAGAATAAGGAAAGAGATCGAAACAAATTCTGAAAGGGCAGAAAATATGATTGAGGCTATCCAGCAGGACTTTAAAAGTCAATATATTGTATTAAACAATGAAGTACAGGAAATAAGAAATTATCAAAAGGAAACAGTAGTATTTCAAATAGAAGTTCAGGATAGAGTTGAATTTATTAAGGGTGCTAGAAGTGAAGTCAGTAATTTGAAAGAGGAAGTTAAAAATATAACTCTAGCACCTGACAATGTAGTGAAAGGATGTCAGAGCCAGATTACCAGATTAATAGCTAAACTAGAAACTCAAGAGTTAACCCAATGTGAGATTAATCAAAATCTAGAAAGTGAGCTAAGTCAAGTTATGGGAAGAGTAGAAAATTTTAATGATATAATAAAGAGTAATGCACAGCTATTACATAATAATCTCCAAGATGAAATAGGGGAATTAATGACTCAGTGTGAGAGTAAAGTCTATCAAAGGTTAGAAGATAAATTCGGGATAGATAAAGATGAAACTATTAACTAATTGGAACAACAGATTAAACACTTAAATGTAGGCCTAAAAGATAGTTCAAAGAGAATAGAATGTGAATGGCAGAACTATAAGTTAGAATTAGAGAGTCGAAAGCAAACTATAGACTATAATAGGGATAATTTTACAAAAAGTAAAAAAAGTTGTTCAAAGTAAAGGTTTATCTGAAACTCAAGTAAAGGAAACAAATAATGGTCATAATAACCAAGTAATATCTAAGTTACATACGATAATTAATCCAGTAGAATCAATATACGATCCATTAAATGAGGCTAGAAGTAAAGTCATGCTAGAGCCAGAAAGTAATAGCTCCATGGCCTTAAAATTCTTAAAAATAAAATTTTTTAGAGGTGAATATCTGGAGAATCCACATGAGTATCTCCAGAATCTGGAGGAGTTATTCACCTTATGTCATTTATCTGAGATAGAAAAGATTGCTATTGCCGCTAACCATTTGTGTGCAGCAACTAAAGACTGGTGGCAATCATTATTTATTAAACCAGAAACATATGGAGACTTCAAATATCTTATGTTAGCCAGTTTTTTGGGGGAAGACCGCCAAGATAACCTGAGATATCAGATATCTCAGGAAAGATATCATGTAAATAAGGGTAGTTATACTCAGTTTTTCAGGAGTCAGGCCGTCAAATTGAAAACCTTGACAGCTTATCCTTTATCCGAAACACAAATTGTGCGAATAATTCGCCATAATCTGCCGAGGCATATAGAGCAGATCTTGATTGCTGCTGACAGACATACCATAGAAGAGGTAGTAGAAATTTTAGATTCGTTAGAGACCAGCGATAGGAATATTGATAATAGAATTAGGGTAAATAGAGATACCCATTCGATGGTGAGTAATATCAATTTCGCAGATAGGTCACATATGGGAAGGAGGAAGTTAGTTAGAGAAAAAGGATATTATAGGACGAATCCCTATGGTAGACAGAATAGCCACCTCAGTAGGCCAACAGATAAGAGTAGAATTCTGAATGAGAATCAGCCTTCTACTAGTGGTATTCCAACAATACCAAAGAAAAATATAAAAGGTAGTAAAAGTAGTGGGGCATTGAATTAAAAAGGACCTCGCAGGAATGTACCTCACTTCGGGGCCCTATTTTTAAACATATGGGGAACAGCATAATGTAGAACATGACCAAGCACTGGCCAGAATTAACCTTAAAAAGATGGATGATAAACGCACTCGTTATTTCAAAACCAGTCCACATCCTTTTAAAGTCCATGATTTTGTTTTAATTAGAACTCCCCATGTGAGTAATCTCCGGAAACATATGTTTAGAAAATTCATGTATCTTTATGAAGGCCCCTATGAAATTGTGAAACAAGTGGGTGAGAATGCCTTTTTGGTCTCAACCCCTAATGGAACAAGAGGTACCTATAATGCCCGAATCTTACTACCATATCTTAAGCAAAATTAAATCCTTTAAACTATATTTATTGACATAAGAAAGAAGTAGGATATAAACTTAGTAATACCATAAGAAGTGTTAAAAATGCATATATTATTTTATTTTATATTTATTATAACGGTGGGAGAATTGTAACCTAGTGTTATTGACACTTGGTTTACTTGGCATTATTTCTGCAGGAAAACAATGCTATTCTTTAAAGAAATAAAAAGATAAAATAACAATAGTAATAATTGATTAATAAAGTATCCTATTCACTAACTTTGGCATGTTTTGGGTGAATGACTAATAGATTTAATAACTCAATGTCATTTTTAAAGAGAGAACATGAATAATTTAATTGAGATATTAATAATTAGAGCAAATTAATATGGTATAAAAGCTAAACAGTAATTGATTTTGGATGGGTAGAGGGGAGAGTGGATGAGTGTCTTATCATAAAGCACAATAACTTCTGGTAATTTCTTTTTGTAAAAAAAAAAAAAAAAAATTTAAAAAATAAAACAAATAATGTTTAAAGAATTATACATCACTGATTGTTAATTTAATGTATTTATTATTTTTTTTTTTATATTGTCAAATTATTTTGTAATCCAGGTAAATAATACTAAAACTATATGATTGTAATAGGTTTTTCCTTTCTTTTGTTTATGTTATTATCAAATGGTTATTTTTCTGTAAGAGGTCGCTAAAAAAAAAAAAACAACAACAAAATGAAACAATGAATTTCATAATCAAGATCATTTTTTTTTTTGAAAAAGATAGTCTGCTTTTAGTTTTCAAGGAAGGAACAGTGCTGAAATTTGGTAACTCAATTTTTTTCATTTTATTTTGCAGAAATAAATGTAATCAAAATAAAATTTTAATAATATAATGTGTGGCTAAAAGTTTTTTGATAAGATATCCTGATTTTCTTTGCCATCTACCTAATTAAAGACCTTTTATACTTAAAAATTTATTGTCTCATGCTAAAGTTAAAAATGACAGAATTAACTAAGGGAATCATGAAAAGTGTTATTATGTCTAAATTAAGGAAGATAAATGATTTCCAAGTAAGAAATAATTATTTATTAACTTTATGTCATTTATTGATATTTTCTTGGTATAGAAAGAAAAAAAAAATAATTTAAAGAAATATTTTGAAACCAAGGAAAATCAACTAGAAACATTTTCACGCTCTTTCTCAATATTGTCTGCCTTTACAAGTAATGTAGTTACATACGTTAAAATATGTTTTATTCATCAAGAATTGTCTGGAAATAATAATAATGATAAATAAGATTAAATTATGCACCTGTATATTTAAAAAAAAATATAAAAACTTTCTCAGAGTAAATATAGGAAAAGTTATATAGGGGCATTCTTACGGAGAAGTTACCATTAAAAAAGAAATTTATAATTCCTAAAGTATGAACAAAACCAAATATCTTTGTGACTTAATGATAAAAATAAATGATATATTATATTACACATCAGTTGGAGTTATTAAAACTTTCTATACATGTAAATCAGCTGCAGTTATTATCAGAATAATCTTGGAAAAATTGCGCATTTTTGTCCATAAGTAAGCTAGCTAATAAGTATACGTATCGTCAATAAAAAAAATATTGTGTATGTTTATCGTCTATTGTCAACTGTTCGTTATGTTAGAATATGTATATTTTATTTTCTTGGATCCCAAAATTGTAGTAGTTTAATTCAAGTAAGAATTAATCTTCAATTCTGCTATATGTTTCTTTACCTAATTTATTAAACGCACAAAATAAGAGAAAACTTTTATTTAAAGGAAATAATACCATGCGTTTATTGTTTTTAAACTTGCTTCATGAAATACGACTGGATAAAGCTCTTTACCTGGACCAATTGCTCAACAGAAAAACATTTTCTAATGAGAGAGTATGCACTTGTTAATTAATGATTGTTTAAAACTAAGTTATAAATGATATGTATTTTTTTTTGTTATATCACATAGGTTAAAGTCTGTAAGGTCAAGTGATATTTAATAGCCTTGTAATGACAAAGGTATGTTTTAATATAATTATTATAGGTTAAGTTGATATTTAACACGAAAAAAAAAAATCTATAAAATATGTTTTAATTATTACATACAATTGTAGGTAGAAATTTTGTATGTTAGATACGTAAAAGAAAAATATTTAGATATTTACGGGGTAAAATAAATATTGAAAATTATCAGAAGTAACTAAAAAAAAAATGCTATAACAAAATATTTCTTGTTAAAGTTTTGAAACGAATTTATACTGTATTAATTGAGGAATTTATTCCTAATTATTCTTAAATAACACATCCACTTTATGTAGTTTAAGATAGTATGCTACCAACTATTTTGAATGTTCCTTTATTAAAATTAAAATTATTATACTTTTATTCTATGATGTCCATTGATTTCAGATGTTGATCAAAGTATACACGGTAACATAAGTTTATTATAATCAGTGTATTTACTTATCCTGCCCAGATATAGCATTGGTATATGCTTAATATTCGCATAGGTAATAATTATAATGTATTTATTTTGTGGGATGAAAACTGATCTCCCCAAAAGCTTTGTTTTCCATGAGAGGAAGATTTTAAATATAATGTTCGGGTATGTTTATAGCCCAAGTGATCGATTCTCATAGATAGGACGATCAAGAATTTATCTAGCATTTAGTATGCTTCATTCGTTTAAATCCAAGGAGAGGATTGTATTTGGTGTGTGTTCGTTGTATGCCCAAGTAAGAGGCAAGAAACGACCAAAATATTTTAATGTAGTAGATTACTTTACAGACCTTCGTGGTTATTCCATATTCCTCATGTGAAAATAAAGTTAGCTCCACCATGGAAGGTGTTGATTATTGTGCTTAATTTTGAAAGCTCGGGCAAGATAAAGGTTATATTGGAGGTGTTAGTTCCTCAAGATCCACTTTAGTATAAATAGTGCGTTAGTAACTAGGATCAATATCTGTATTGTGCTGCTAAATATTGCTAGTATTTGACAAGTAAATCAATGGAGAAAGTAATTAAAATTGCATAATTTAAAACGCTTATTTACTGAAGGAATATTTAAATGCAATATTTAATTCTGGTTAGTAATTAAATAATACTCATATTTAAAATTATACGTATGAATAAAATTTGTATCATAACTTAAGTTAGCATTAAGTTAAATGTAAGATGGTAAGTGTAACTTCTGATAACTGGCCTATAATTAGAATAGGTTATCACATTAAAGACCATAAATAAAGTAAATGTATTAGAAATAAATTTAATATATTGCGTATTGCATATGATGGGATTAATCATTTAAAAAAAAAAAATAGTTAGTCAATAATTTTGAATAAAAGCTTCTACAAGGTTACCAAAATGTAATAAACAATGTATTGGTAATGAAATGTACTTTTAGTTAATCAATCCATATGATTGCATACAGGAGAAGTAGTAACCTCTAGTCCATAACCAAAAGAGTATACAGATTAATGCCAGTTATATTTTATATTTTTGTATTACTATGGGATTATTGAATAAATGTTCATATATTTTTTTTTTGTGATAATAATAAATTATAGTCTTGTTAAAATTTGTTGTAGATTCATTTTTTTTGTTTTTATATGCTAAATATAAGTGTTTGCACAATATTTGCAAAACCTTTTCTTGAGTCCGAAATCATTCCAAATTCTTAAAAACTTAATATACCAGATAAATAAAGTTAAGCAGATTGGAATATGTCATTATATTTTAGTTTAATGATAATTATTTATGGAGTTGAAACCTTAAGACTAAACATTCACCTTTGTGTAAAAAAAAAAAAATGAATTTATTCCCAAACCATTAACTTTGGTTGCACATTATTCCATTCCCATTTAGTTAAATTGTCTAAGTAATAAATCTTAGTTATATTATTGTGTTGTCATGGATGATGGAAGGACACAAAAAGCACCCTTGTCTTTTTATTATTCTGACTGAGATTCTGAAAAAAAAAAAAGGCTGTGTTATTCAAAATTATACATCATTATTGAATAGAATTATCATCTCTTTAAATAATATAGCAGTGGATATGAGAGATGAAGACACATTGAATTTAAGTAAAATAAATGTTTCCTATAGCCGACCAGAATGCCAGTCATATGCGACAACACAATACTGCCGAGCATTTCCTTACATGAAACAAAGAACCCTGAGATTAATATTATTATAATTATTCTTTAAATTAATAAGTGATCAATTATTGTTGTTATTACAATCATGGCATGGCTTAAGAGAATTGAATGTACAATTGTATTATATGAAAAGTATTTTAGATCATATTGGAAAATTAATGGATATGTTGCTTTATTTTGGTTGCCTTAAAAACAACCTGAAATATTAGTGTCCTGGGTGCAAATAAACTAATAAATTTTCTAATAAACTAATATATACTGGGTTAG